>JANKOE010000001.1:43113087-43128680 GCA_026284465.1 Erythroxylum citrifolium | reverse complement strand
ATCCTGAACCCATTTCTCCAACAGAATGTAGTGCTTGGTTCTTCCATTCTTTTCGTAGTCTCTTCTGCCACTTTCTCTGTAGAATTCAGCTATGTTGAGCGGTTCAACCATTCTTCTGTAATTTGTTCCAGCATACAGATGAGCTGTTCTTATTCTTGTCATTTCCTTCTTGGGGATCTTCTCAGCTTTCTCAACAATACCTGTCCAGTAATTTTCCAGGGATTTCTTGTGCTTTTCAATGTCGATGTTAACTTTAACGTCGAACTTCTTGTAGAAGTCATAGTAGCCCATACCACTTCTCATTTTGTCCTTGTACTCACCAATATATGCCATTTTCACCTTTACGTCATTTAACTTCTTCTTCAGGTTCATATCCTTCCTCTTCTTTAGCCAACAGGCTGTTTCTCGTTCTTTCAGTGTTTTGATCAGGTTGTCGAGGTCACTGGTTTGGTTCTGTTGCTGCTAATAAATTCGATCAATCATTGGTTAAACACTAATTACGGAAAATAGAAATCTGTTGATATTGATTGGAGCCTGGAAAATCTGAAATAAGTATAATAACTTAGAAGAATGTACCAGCATACTGTCATCTCCAAAAACTTCCAGCTGCAGACGTATCCCTGCAAGAAGAGGATCTACAGTTGATACCCTCAGCCGTGAATTTCCTTCCAACTTAACTCTAGACTCGAGATGGTTCACCATATTCCCATAACAACCGAGCGTAAAATCTCCATTGGAGGCCTGATTTGTGCTTTCCAAACCCGTTGCTTTCAACAATTCTAAAACTGCACTAGGGTCGTCTGCACAAGTACTTCCAGACTCGGAACACAAGAGAAATGTACCGAATGGTTTGTAAGGAAGGTTGGTGTGTGTCAGGAAGAGCCTAGGAAGGGGGTCTTTGTTGGCTACAACATGGAGGAAGCAAGCCTTCCATCTTTCGCATTCAGAGATAACTTGTTGAAGTCCAGTGTCACCGAGCAATGGTGAGCCAAAAGTGAGACAGAGAAGAGGATGCTCGATGGATATCTGATTGAGGAAGTCTAGCAGCAGCAAAGTGAAGAGAGAGGCTATTGACCCTCCTAGAGCGTGTCCAGTAATCACCAATGGAGTCTTCAGCGACCATTTAGGAGCAGTTGAATCATAGCTAGTAGTTGAATTGTAGTACTGAACATAGCATACAAGAAGAAGAAGGAAATACATGAGAGTCCAATCATCCAAAATCTAAAGTAAAACAAAAGTTTTGCATACCTGAGATCTGAAAAGGGTAATGAGCTCATCAACATGAGATCTGAAAAGGGTAATTGCAGCTCTGTGAATGGAAACAGATGAGTTGCTTGAGGGAATCAAAAAGTCAAACTGCGTAAAATTTTCCTGCTTAAGAGTTTGCAAAGAAACCAGATCTCCATCTTGTTGAAGATGTTGCCTTGTCCAAACTGGTGAAGTGACAAAAGCTATGAGGATGTGGTTTGATTCCTCAACAACTCTCCAGCGAAGAGCTTGGTTCTGTGAGTTGACTTCTGAGTACAAGGACCCGATTGCATTCCAAGATTGATGGAGCAACCCAGAGCTAACCGCTAGATTTCCTGTCTCTGATCCACTGACAAATCTGTGAACACCAAGTGTTAAAAAACGTAAGCAAGATGAAAAAAACACGAAACCTGACAAGTTCTAATCATGAAACTTCTTCATTTACAAAATAAGAAGCTTCCCAGGAACAAGGAGAAAGGAACTCACAAAGTTGGCTGAGACATTTCCAAGTGTTACCAGCTTCAGAAGAAGATTGCAGATAGAAGTTAACCAATCGGATCGGAATAAACAATCTTATAAGGTTGGTACATAAGCTTTTTCTTAGTTAGCTCCAGGAAATTTCTCAGCTATTGGCCTGTAAATAAAGTTAGACTTTTGTTTTGGCAACTTGCATCCATGGTCATTCTTTAAAGGCATTGACACTTTCTTAGTTAAGGTGTTGACTTGAAGTCGTCTGCTTAATGTAAACAAACCATAGGGAGAATATTAAACTGGTAGAAAAGTGAAGTGTTTAGCAAAAGTTAAGAAGGTAGCGTTTTATTTCAGGACTCTGTCAGGAAAAAAAAAGTTTGATTCGAGCTCACGCGTGAAGGAAAGGGTCTCATAATACTGATTCCACGAAGTTTTCTTTTTTTCTTTTCTTTTAGTGGTAAATTACATGTTAAGTTAAAGCTGAACGATTAGGTGTAGCTTTCTTTGATGTGATGTGAAGTACCGCCCAAGCTATATACTGTAGAGACGGCATTTGGGGATTGACAAGTTTTAAAAAACGGAGGCTTCGGTTCGAGCTGCTCAGTCTTTGCCTGACTTTAAACCCGACAGGGGTTCGAACCGCTTGTGAATGCAGCAGCAGCAGCATTAAATAAATGGTGGTAGTACTGAGTTGTGAGGTCCCATAACGCACATGCAGAGATTAATCTAACGGTGGTAATGACTTAAAAAAAAGAAGAAGAAAGACATCATTTTTTATTTTTATATTAAAAGATAAAAAAGGTTGGGCTTGGGCAGATACTATCTCGAACTTGAGTAAGTTAGGCCAAATTCGATCCATTATCATCCTTAAGTATATCTTAAATTATTGTATTTATTATAAAGCTATCAATAAATTTAAAATGATTAATAACAAGAAAATTTTTAAAATTTTAGTTTATTAAATATTGTATTTATTAAATCCTACTTATTATTTTCCATGAATGGGTTCAATTTACATAACCTTAACAAAGTTAATCATGTGAGTTAATAATGAAATATATAGTATTTAATTCATATTTTTTTAGTTTTAACTAATATTATAAAATTATATTACTAAATCATTTAACCAATTAAGCGATGGGATAGGAATCAAAAATGCAGCTAATCTTATCAGCCAACACCTCAAAAATGCAGGATCTCCTCTTAGACATTGGATTAAAACATAAGACAATCTTATCAGCCAACACCTCAAAATATCCAGTTTCAAGAATCAATAAGTAAACATTAAAAATGTGAAGTTACTATGCCTAGAGAAGCTTACATGAATGAAGACAACTAGACAAGTACCTCATTGTAAGAGAAACCTTGGCAGCTAATGTTGTGTCAAAAAATGTTCCTAGTATCTGTCTACTTACACTGCTTTCTGAGAGTACAAGCTTGGTGGTCTGGTCTGAATATCTTTTGTGAATACATTAGTGAGAGCAAAAAGTAAAAGCACGAAGACAACCTGCGCGCTCATAATCCCGAAATGGCTGATGCTGTTACCTATTTCCATCCAGCTTCCTGTGTTTCTGACCTGCATTTTTTGATCAGAATTGGCAGTGAGGGTTCAAAGAGATGAAATCATGGAGGATTGTTTTAAATGTGCTCAACATTGACAAATTAGAAAGAAGATATAGAGAAAATGGCTTGATGGTTAAAGCAAGTGCATTATAGGGGAATAAGTGTCAAGGAAAAGTTATGAAATCACGACAAACGCAACCGACTTTACCAGAAAGAAGAAATGGATGGTCATCACGTCTGAAAATAGTATAACAAGAAAGTAACATCCGAGCCGTGGAAGACGATGGAGTTTGGTTATTGCACTGAACACACATCTGCATTCCATTTCAAAACAAGTAAACATGACTAAGATTTTCTAGCAACTTGTTTAAGGGAAACAAGCAAAAGTCCCAACACGGACAGAAACTTGCAAGATCATCGTTGCTATGATGGCAAGTAGCTCATTGGCTCTTAATATTTAATCAGTGATCAAAACCAGAAAAGGAAGGAAACTTGCTGATGGAAGTTGATTTAAAACCATATATTAACTATTATCAATCGATAGCACAGTATAATGCCTCCGAACCAATGTTAGATCCCACAAATGGTATTACGAATCACAACAGTATTCCAGTACAAAGCATGTTACCATCTTGTGAATATCTGTACCATGAGAAAAAGATTTCACTTACATAACCAGCATGAACGGTATGAATAGCTTGAAGATAAGTAGGGCTGCCATCAGAAATGGCTGTAATGAAAAACAGACGACATTAGCTCCACACTTGACGTTAGAAAAAGAAACAAGCATATCCATTTCAGAGTTCACTTCCTTACGCTGAAGACAGTGATGAAACGATAGACAGATGATATCTCAAAACTAGCAATGCTTGCAAAATTTCCCGTTCCGAAGAAAGCAACATTAAATAAGACCATCTGGAAAGAAAAATATGTCAGGGCCGAATGCCTTACTTGAAACTCATTGATTTAGACGTTAAACATTCTTTCAATGATACAAGAAAGCAACAAAAAGTTAAAGGCCAGTGCATTAGTGTGGCGTGTCACCGAGTATACTCAACATGCCTGTTGGCCAAATGTAATGTCTTCATTCTAAACGAAGATCGAAACTTTAACCATGTAAAAACTTCTTATGCTGCTTATCTTACTGGCAAAATGACTGTACTGACCAAACAAAGAACATAAAATTTTAATTTGGTTAAAAGGACGAGTTTGGAAGAGTCGGGCTACATTTCCACCTTTTTAAACTATTGATGAAGATCCTTTAGTAATCATTAAATTACCTATAAATGATTTCAGAATAGTTACTTTATGCATGCTCAAATATGCAGAAATGAAAAGGAAAGACAATAGTGCCAATTAGAAGAGGCATAGGACTTACAAATGTTAATGGAATTCTCATGTCAGATAGCTGTAAGTATCTATGACCATTTTGAATTGTAACACGTTCATCTGTGTTTCTCATGGAAGCTGATGAATTTTTCACTTTAGTTAGATGGAGAAGTGTGTTCTCAAAAAGGATCCAAGCCATAAGCACAACACCAAGTGCTGCATAGAAGAGAGCTTCATATCTGACATAATCATAGATGGCACAAAGAAAGAAAGGTTCCATAAAACTTCTCATGCCACTTAATTGTTCAATAACTGTAGTCTGAAATACGATTTTACCCAATCGAAAGAAGTAGAAATGTTGGTGCAAAGCCAAGAAATATAGAAGTAAGCCGTGACAAAAGGCTGCACTCCGAAAAAAGTGGGAGAGCCATTGAGAAACCTAGAACAAAATAATCACTTTAGTAAGAAGCAATTAAGGTTTCATGCCATTGAAATGGTTTGAGCATGTAATATGAGCATTGCTGTGACTAATAGGATTAAGCTGGAAACTTCATATTGATGTAGCTATAAGCATAACAGATGATAAATATCGACGATCTGTGCAATTGTAGCACAAAAAAATATGCTTCTGTTTGACGGGAAAGTTAAAAATGGCAATTTATTCATATTATCTGAGAATTTACAAAGAATCACTAAGAGCAAGTAAAAACTGAAAGATGGTGTAGAAGAATACCAGCAACAGACCAGTTTATTAGCTGGTGTAAGGCATGCAGTTCCCTTTTTTCTGTTCTATGAGATGTTGTTAATGACACCATCACTGCGGCAATCCCAACCAAAAATTCCTAAATTTAATCCATATACTACATCAGTCTTTTGTTCTCAAGGAGCTTAAGTACCTGTAACTGAAACAGAAAATAAGAGGAATGCGGCACCTGTATGTAAAATAGTATAGAGAATCTAGATTTCTCCGCTCCACATTTACAGATGCTTAGCCAATGTTTATTCCCTTGAGAGCGCAGATCCACCCACCTTGAAGCTGCTCCAATCAGGACAATAACAGCTCCACTTGCAATTCTGCACACGAGCATGTACGTAGAGTAGGAAATTCAAGTGAGAGCAACGATGACAATGGAAAAGTTTGTTAGCAACTTAGCATGTTATTTCTCAAGTTTTTTCTTTTAATTTTGGTTCCTTAGATTTTTGCTCCCAAAATATTAATATCAACAAAGTTTCCAAATAGCCTTTGATAAGATATATTATTTGATAGAATAGCAGCAATCTTTTTTATCAGAACACAAAAGATAGTTACAACTGTCCTTCTATTAACAAAGTTAATCTTAACAAGGAAATTCTTTAGTAGAAACCATGATTAGTTCAAGAAGTCTTTAAATGATACTCATGTAACCTCTTACTAGCCAAAAACTGCCATTTACTTTGATCACTTAATGATTTTATATCCACTAACTAATTCGGTAACCAAGAAACGAAAATGTAAAAGAGACTTACACTAGTTCATTGTTATCAGGAATTTCAGCTGGCATCAAAGTGAAAAAGGAGAGAAACCAACAGGATATGCAAACAAAAATTGGTATCCCAGATCTCCATGGCATTGATTTGAAAAGATAAAAAGGAGCTATTACCCCCACAAGTAAGAAACACCAAGTATATAGTTTTCGGTTCGTGAAGCTATTCACCTGTACAAATCAGAAGTAAGTTGATCAGAAATTCAAGCTCGAAAATAAATAGTAAGACTAGTTCCCATACCAGGAGTTCAAGGATGATCAGCGATACAAGACAAGCGGCAAAAAGTTGACTCATATAGTTGAACTTTTTCCCACTTATATGCCGCCATAATGTTTTTACGAATTGATGTTCACCAAGTATCCTGGTCCAAAGGAACACCGTCATTGCCATGTATGCATGGTATAGGGGAGGAGAATGCTCCACAAACAATAAAATGGAAATGAATCCCATCAATAGACATCCGAAAAAATGTACCTGAAAAATAGACCAAGAAATGTCAAACATTTACAGCTTAGTTTCAAAAAACAAACTTTCAAGTGAAAAAACACAAATCAAAGCTAAATTATGTAATATGATAAGTATGCGCATTAGAAAGTGGGTAAATTTAGTGAGTAAAACTTTTTTAAGAAAAATTGGTAATTCACATGGTTTGTTTATCGTATTCTAAATTTCCTAATGTTTTACGGGAGTTAATATAAATGGGCAGCCCCTGATAATAAGACAAGAAATATTTATTGTCAAAATAGCATGGTAATTAAGAAAAACATATCTCATATTATTATTTATAACTCCATTCTTCTAATAAGATAAAATATTGCACATGATATATCAAGCTTACTTAGACATTACATTTCCAGTATAACTTCTCTTCCGTACAGCTTGCTTCTTCATGAATACGTTTTCTGCAAATGTTGTATAAGACTGCAAAACATGAAGAAGAATATAGACCATCCAGCCAATGTACCCAAGAGTAACTGCACTCATCAACATCAGCCAATCATAGGTCTGAAAATAATGCAGTCCCTGAAGTGCCAAGCTTCTGAGTTCTTCTGAAAGTGTCATTGCTGCTTTATAGTCTTTAATTGATACCAGATACTCAATTTGTTCCAGCATAGAGGAATAGTTGGCCAATGGCTTGAAAGGCGTGAAATACAATGAGCTTGACTGCTTCATTTCTAAGCTTGTTCAAGGGAAAACAAAATTTTACCAAACCCAATCACATACCAAATGAACTACTTGTAAGTATCAAAGGTATATTTACACTGATCATATTATGGGCACCATGGACAATACATCGCTTTGCTACGGCCAATAGGACAATTAAAACAGCATTTAAATTAAAACTAGAAACATCGAGATTTAGTCGAACCTAACAGAAAATCAATCCATGTGCTTAAGATTCAATACAGTGCCTCTCATCTAACTAAGACTGAAATTGTTGAGCAATAAAAGGATACGTGATTTCCGAAGAAACTGGTTGAAAATTTGCTTTGTGTTGGCCAACACAGCTTCAAGCTTTTCTGCCTGAATGAAGAAGATATAGTAAAATGAAAAATTAAGTTTGGCAACCAATAGTATTTACTGCTGTCTACTAGTCTACCAGTTATATCTAGGGAATGCTTGATATTGATCTAGGAACTTAGACTCTCTAAATGATGTCTTATCTATTTATTGAACATTGGTACAATCATATTTATGAACATTTATAATTCTCCAATTGTGGCAATTCAATTGGTAGCACCAAAAACTCAATAAAGTCTCATAAGAAGATCCACAAGGCATCCATTTAAACCTGTCTGACATTCAGCTAAAGGTGTCCATTGAACTGACCTCAGTCATATCGATGTAACCAAGTGGTAAACTCCCAACAGAATTGACAGGACAAGGCAAACCAAGAAGTGTTGACTGCAAGAATTAGAAGTTAATAGAGAACTTAACAAATAATGCTAAAGAACAGTTCAGAGCTCAAAACAACGTCTGTAATCAAAAGAACTTTAGGGAAGAAGATGTAAAACCATTAATGGTGCAATGTCAGCTTGATTCACATCCATCCTTTCAATGCCCTTCAGGCCCCAGTCTACAGGTGTTGGCATGTCGTGCACATGTTCATCAACAAATCGAAAAGCATGATCAGAATGGTTGCGACCAGAGATCAGCTTGGGGTAATTAACACCTGCTCCCCAAACAACTAGAGGAGTATCAGTGTTTGAACGATGTCCATCTCCATGACTACCTACAAGCAGAATCAGAAACATAGGAACATTTCCAATATGAAATCCAATTCACTCAAAAACCAAATTATTGAAAAAAAAACGCAGATTTGCATGAAGTGCACAAATTAATAGGAAAACCAACGAAAAAATCAGCTTTGTAAGAATCAAAGTCCAGGTGTTCAACATCTTAATCTCTAATATAAGAAACATAGATGGAACTATAATCAACAGCCAAACTTATATCACTGACATCTGCCATGCCCTTTCTACATAAACATCACAAAAGCAAAAGTTTTAATGTAATGCAAAGAAGCATGAAACAAAAAAAAGGCTCATCACAACTGAACAAGAACAACCTTTGTCACTCATCCCATGGTCAGCTGTAAATATATAAGCAGTATGATTATCTTTGTAATAATCTTCAAGAATAGAGTATACACGTTCTGCAATATGGTCCACGACCTTGACATTATTGAGATAGATGGATGAATAAGGACGGTGCGCATGACCATTTGAATCACAGCCCAGTAGATGTAGAAAAACAACCAGATTATCCTGTAGAAGTAACTTCTTCAACTCTGGTTCTTCTTCGGACCTATTCAGAAGGCTCTGAAATTGATCAAAAGACCACTCATCCAAAAAGGAAGCATCTGCATTAACACTATTCATTTGATAAAGAATTGAAGAAATGTGAGAAAGAAAGAACCTTGGGAATCTTAACGCAAGAATTTAGTTCCCAATGATTGTATTAGGCCAATTATGAACAATAGCCCTTGATCCCAATAAATTAACATCTGAATCAGTGATTACGAACCAGTAGCAAAATCTTCAAACTCGTGAGGATAGGATTTCCATGTGCTGTGTGGCAAAGCACCACAGAATATTGGAACAATATCTGGACTACCGTAAGAAAACGTATGCCTGCTTCGGTTAAAAACTGAATCAAATTCGACAGGGTTGGCTTTCCACCCTGCAAGTGCAATTAAAGTTTTTTAATGACAGAATGCACTGCTTCACTCTGCTAAATGTCAGCAATGAGAGATTTTCATTGAACTGGAAGAGAGGTGTTCCAAGTTTCCACCTTTAGTAACGGCACTGGGATCCTCATAGAAACCAGCAATGATAGCAACATGTCCAGGCCTTGATTCTGTTGGCGGCCGAGCATGAGATACTCCCCATTTACCTTTCTCTTTTATTATACTTCTCAAAAATGGTGCTCTATAATTTCCTTCGAGATCCGGCTCAAAAAATTTATCAGCACGTAAGCCATCAGCTGTAATCATATTTATCATCAAATGAAGTTGCGCATTGGGATAAATAAAGCATGACAAAAATGAATGAACAAAAACAAAGAGAACATTTTATTACTTCTTTTAGAACTATTTCCACCATAAAAGGAGTTCATTGACCCTTCAACTAAAATATTCGCTACAAGCAAACCTGGGATCTCAAATTTTTCATTAAAAAAAATCCGTTTTCACATCAGGAAACTCCGCTCAATAGCGAAACTAGACAAGCATCATTTTGCAGAACAAACAAGTACAACAAGCCCAACTTCACATAACCAACAACTTCAGCTTACTAAATCAAACAAGAAGCAAAAAGATATCATCTTTCACCAGTGCCATTGCCATGCATTCATCAAACACAGAAAAAGAAACATACCCACAAGGAGAACAAGGCGTTTGGCGGGAGCTTTGAAGCGGGGTTTGACAGGATCCATGCCGTGAACAATTGGGGTCTTGAAATAGATATCGAAGATGCTTAGCATATACACGGCGTGAAGAACAACGCCTAGTATCACTAGCCATCTCTCTCTTCTCTTGAGCCACAATCTTCTTCTGGGTGCCTCTGCTTTGACGCTTTCTCCTTCTTTGACTCCCAAGATCCCTTCACTTAGTCCCATGATCGTGTGCTCTGTTCCCAAGTGTTCAAAACTTTGCTCTCTCTAGTAATGGTTTACCGGTGCTCTGGATCGGGTCGTTGGCCGTTAAGTAGAACTGAAATTGGACCTTTGGATCATAGCATCGTTAATCGAGATCCAATTTCACATGATTTTGTGTTATGTTCTAAGAAAAAATGTTTATTATATCCGATGATTAAGAAACATAATTGGTTTGGTAAAATTTTGAATCGTTTCATTTATCAATTCAATTTATTTCAATAATTTTTATTATTTAAAGTAATAATTTATTTTCAATTTTTATTAATTAATAATTTCTTATTCACTTAAATAAAGATATTAATTTTTATTTACTAATATATTTTTAATTAAATTTTAAATTCTTTAATATATAAAGACGATCTCTTTCAATTATATTTCAAATTCTTTAATTTTATTCAATCTGTGCTCAATTTAATAACAATCTAATACAGGTCGAACTTCTATATTTGACTTATTTAACTTTGAGTCTGGTTTTTAAAACATTAATTATCACTTAGACTTGTAAATTATGTGTATTTTTATTTTTATAGCAAAAAATTATTTGATTGTGAACTAGGATTTTCTAAAAATAGAAATCCTTAAGATCATTTTTGTCATTAGTTAGATATTAACAATTTGTTTATTCTAATTTCACTTCTAATCAAATAACATATATGATTATATATGTCCAAAAATATGAATTCTTTTTTTCTCGTGTCAACTTCATTTTTTCATTAAAAAATTTATTATGAATCTAGATAAATAAGATCATAAAGATATTAGGGATGTCAATTTTAACTCGCCCGGTCGAGTTTTCTAAACTACGGGCCAAGCTAGGCCAAATACAAAAAAATAAACTTGCTATTGATGTTTTAGTCGGGCTAGAGGAGAGGCCGAGCCGAGCTGGCCCGTGATAGATATTTTGTGTAGTTAGGAGTCCATGATTAAATGTTTATCATGTAAAAGAGCCCCTGTGATATACTTGATTATTCATTTTAGCTCTTGTGTTTTTAATTCGTTCACCTTAATCCCTGTGTTTTTTATTGTCATTCAAGATATTTCAATTGGGTATTTTCGGACAAATTTACCCTTGGAATCAAGAGATTAAAAAAAATGTATTTCAATAATCTAAGGACAAATTTGTCCGAAAATACCCAATTGAGATATTTTGAATGAGAATAAAAAACACAAAGACTAAAGTGAACGAATTAAAAACACAGAAATTAAGATGAATAATCAAATATATCACATGGGCTATTTTATGTGATTTGTCAGTAAACATTCCTTTGTCTTGGATTGAATGGATAAATATATCATTTTTCTTTTTATTATTTATTATCAAAATTCAAAATGTAACTTTTAATATTGAAAATACAAAGGAGTAATTAAAATTAGGACTAGGATGGAAATTAGTTTAAATTAGGATTGGACCCAAAGCCTAATTTACTCGAACTGATCCTGTTGACTTCTAGTCGTACCAAGTTGGACTAATTTTGTCCAGCCTGGATGACAATGAATAGGTTGAGTCCGACTACCTCTAGCTTAACTGGGCCTATAAGTTCTACCTGACTGTTTATGGCTGTTCATTATGTTCTCTCTTTCCCTTACACGGTTCTGCTCCTCTTCAACTTCAAACTTAAAATTGGAAATGGCTGATGTAGAGCATGCTAAGTTACTGAAAAAAATCTAAATCTTGTGAAACAGAAGAAGTTGATGAAACGATATATTAATTCCTGCAAACATACATTTGCAAGTCTGATACATACACACGTCATAATTACTCCAATCTTGTGGCTTGGAACACAGAATTTAGCAACCAGAATTACTACTAGTTAACTATCTAGAGAGAAACCTTCCATTTTCAAGGACATTTAAGCTTGCTCCGACGAGTGGTCATGTCAGTGTAGCACTTGCCACACATCTCCTTATTCCCGTAAGTTCCCGGGGGTACACACTTGCACCTTTCACAGCAAGACATGCAAGCTCTGATACACAGGTTCTTCCTTGAATGTAACTTGCATCTTCCTCCGCAAAGTGGGGCGCAATCTGATATAAAGAAAAGGCATCACATTTTCAAGAACGTAGGTAGGAGACTAGGAATGGTAGAGTTGTTCTTCTTCTACACTATGGAAAGAAAGATACCTGCTCTTGTTCTAACTGGAGGAAGAGTAGGTGGCTTCACTGTTGGTGGTGCTGGTGGCGGTGGTAAAGTAGGTGGCGATGGAGGCTTCGCCGGTGGTGTTGAAGGTGGTGGTTTGGTTACTGGTGAAGGTGTCGGTGGCTTGATCAATGGTGGGGAAGGACTTGGTGGTTTGAATGGTAGTCCAGGTGCTTGTGTTGGTGCCAAAACTTTGCTAAAAACACCCTGCAAATTTCAGTTTGTTTTAGCTTTGAAGCACCTAATAGGTTCATACAAATTTTAAAGATTTAAAGGTACTTCCTTTATCATTACCATCTCATGGGATTCTTCGTCATTGTATGAAGCCTGCAAATGGAAAAAGAGAAGTTTTAGCAGTTAGTGAGCCATATGTCAAAAAGACAAGAAGTAGCTACTGTTCTTGTTCTTTCTTGTTTTCTTTCGGTGGAGGTAGATGGCTACATACCCTTGAAGATACTATAAGAAAAGCAGCTATCAGAAACAGTATTCCTTTGAGAAGCATTGTGCAGGTAGAGAGCAAAGAAAAGCAAAACCAAATGCAGATTTAACTGCTATGCACTGATTCAAGATGTAACAAGCTGATGGGTATAAATAGATGGAAGTAGAGTTTTATCTCATTTACAATCAATTAAATATGGATGGCACCATCATTAGATCACTGACCACACATCACTTATTGCTAGCAGCCCAAGATTGAAATCTGACCTTAGGTTCAACCCCACATGACCCGAGAATCCGGACTTCTAAATAAACTATTTGATGAATTAACGATAATCAGCTCAATTTAACTGGTATATGCAGGTCCAGAATAAGAAGCAAGACTTTTAAATTGGTAAGTACACTGAAGATAATCTGCACCAATTAGTCCATCTTAGAGGCGTCAAGTTAGACATTTTTACTGATAGTAGTAAGTGTCTGCAATATTTTATTAACCAACACACGAGGTCTGTCCTCTCAGTCAAGGCAAACTTGGGGCCAAAGCTAGCGAGGATTCAGGACTTGCTTCTGATCAAATAGCCTAGGGTGGGCGATTCCACCATTCGAGTGCAAGGGTTGGTGAGTTCACTCGGTTTTACTTATAACTAAGTTAGTCTTGGGAGTTGGGACTGAGATCAACCAGGAAACACGACATGACTAAAATTTCCCAGAAGGAGTGGACTGACACACATTTCAAAGTTTGGTTCTTTACAAATGTTGAAGTTTGTTAGAGTGTCCCGTATTGCCTAGACATGAAGATGTTAAAAAGTTTATAAATGGCAAGAGTCAACTATCCAAACAACTAGTTCTAGTTATTTGGACAATGGTTGACCCAAACTCAATTCTTGTTAATGGACTCTACACTCTACCTATATTAAAAATTTAACATGGTATCAGAGCAAGTTTGGCCCGGATTATTAATTTCCCGGTTGTTCGTCTGGATGTTCATTCTCAGCGGCCCGGTCCGGTTTCCACTGCGTATATTTCAAGTGACAACTGGATGTCCAGCCCCAGTTGCACTTGAGGGGGAGTGTTAGAGTGTCCCATATTGCCTAGACATGAAAATGTTAAAGGGTTTATACGTAGTAAGAGTCAACTATCCAAACAACTAGTTCTAGTTATTTGGACAATAGTTAACCCAAGTTCAATTCTTGTTAATAGACTCTACACTTTTCCCATATTAAAAAATTCAAAATGTTATCTTGATTATTCCTTCAACAATTAGTATCAAAGCATTCGAATATGGGAGACAACCATGGGTGAGGGTATAAGAAGTGCAGAACTACATAAGGTGGAGGAAAATTTGACGGGTTGATGGAGAGGATTTTTTGGAATCACAGGACAGGAGCGAGCATATGTTCTCATAAATGAAAAATAGAACAAAAAAAGTAGAAAAAGAAATGACAGAATTAAGGAACATGATTCTACAAACGTTGCAAAAAATAGGAGGAGACGTTGGAACAGTAGATCTGACATCTCAAAGTAGCTCCAAGAGATTGATGGAAGATGAAAATGTGGTGCCGGCGAGGATGAATCGAATTGAATTTCCATCGTTTGACAGTAAGAATGTCAAACTATGGCTCTATCATTGCGAGCAATATTTTTGTTTGGATCAAACTCCAGAAATAACGAAGGTTAATGTTGTTATTCTACGTATGGATGAGCGTGCGCAAAAATGGTATTGACTATGCTTCAGAAACCGTAACAAGACGGAGGTAGTTAGTTAGGATGAATTCACCAAAGCACTTAAACAACGATTTGAAGAGGAAATTTTCGATGATCCAGTAGGCAATTTTAAAGATTTAAAACATGACGGATCGGTATTGGAGTATTACGCACTGTTTGATCACCATTCCAACTGGTTGTCGTTACCAGAGGAATATTTAGTCGGGTTCTTTATTAAAGGACTCCGACAAGAAATTGGTGCGACGGTGAAGCTATATGAACCAAACTCCTTCATCAGGCATATACGCTAGCTCGGACGCAAGAAGCCATAGCTTTGTCGAATTTTTCAAAGCCCTTTGTGGTGGAGGCTGATGCAAATGGTCAGGGGATAGGCGTCATCTTGCAGCAGGAAGGCCAGCCGATTGCTTTCCTCAGTAAGTCGTTGGCTAAAAGACAACAGGGATTGCCACTTATGAAAAAGAATTTATGGTTGTAATCAAAGCCATCTGATATTGGCACCATTATTTGAGTTGCAAGCCTTTCGTTGTAAAACAGACCATCGGAGTCTTAAATACCTATTAATGTAGCGATTATTGACTCCATTCCAACATTTGTGGCTTTAGAAACTCCTCAGCTACAACTTCGAAGTGCAGTGTCAGAGTGGAAAGGAGAATGCCGCTGTAGACTCCCTCTCTCGAATAACCAGTACATAAATGTTGATGTTAATGGTAACACATGTCTAGGGGGAGTTATTAGAAGGAATTAAGAAGAGTTGGGAGGAGGACCAAGCAATTAGTGAAATTATTAAACAGCTGGAATCAGGATATATGAAGGCGGGGGTCTATGAATGGAAGGAGGGTCTGTTGAGATGGAAGGGCTGTTTAGTGTTAGTGAATATATAAAACCAATTAAGTTGGCCTCACACAACAGTTTAAGCTATTATGGTGAAACGGTCACTTAACAGTCAAGTCCATATTCTGAGCCGCTTCTTTAAATTATAAGGCATTGTAGATTAAAGGGT
>JANKOE010000001.1:43088139-43112987 GCA_026284465.1 Erythroxylum citrifolium | reverse complement strand
TCTCAGTCTAAGGCAAACTTGGGGCCAAAGCTAGCCCTTTTGGAGGATTCAGGACTTGCTTCTGATCAAATAGCCTGGGGTGGGCGATTCCACCGTTTGAGTGCAAGGGTTGGTGAGTTCACTCGGTTTTACTTATAACTAAGTTAGTCTTGGGACTGAGACCAACCAGGAAACACGCCATGACTAAAATTTCCCAGAAGGAGTGGACTGACACACATTTCAAAGTTTGGTTCTTTACAAATGTTGATGTTACTGGTGACCGGTGAAATAGTCAACATTTGTCTTTTATTTAATGGCCTAGTCTATTTTATGTCACTGAAGTTACAAAGAAAGGAAGCATTTTTGGGTTTACGAGCATTTTTGTTTCCTGTTCATCATCTACCCAGCAACAGTACATCCACCCCATGCACTTTCTCGAATAGATCTGTTCGTATTAACTTATAAGAAGATGGCTCCAACTCCAACAGCTTACAACTGGTTCAAAGTTCAAGTAGACAACAAGAATCCAAGTGGTGCAAGTGGGAGACTTACTCTCTTAATTCCATGCGGGATCACATGCCATAGCATTGGTCAATACGAATCATAAAGTTGGTGCTGGATATGAGCTAGAAATAGAAACTACACATGGATGGTTGTGTTCAAACTCCCCTGAAAATCTTTGGATCCTTTAGTATATTCTTGGTTTGGTCTGCCATCCTGGTAGCAAGCATTGGTCGACGCAATGTCCTGTAAATTACTTGATGCACTGATCAATCTTCTAACCTTTCAAATTGAAATGCTAGCTTTACGGATTTGATGAACACTTGTGACAGGAACTGTAATCTTGTGTTATTAGAAAAGTCAGTGGATCTTACCTGGCTACACCTTTTACTTGTACCAGTAAGCATGCTCCGATTTCTTTTGGACTCAGGTTAGGTAAAAGCTGGTAGAAAAATGGAAGCAAAATTACGAGATAGCTATGTTTTTGGCATGCTGGTACAGGCTGTATTCTTACATTGACAGAGATATTTATATTTTTGTCAGGTGCAGACACAGCAGTCAGGAAATAATATCCTGACAGAATACAGTTTGCACCAGTTCAGGCTTCGACCCACTTATTTACTTGCAAGTGTACCAAGATATAATGGTTAGCTGACTTAGCTCATCTGTTTTCCACTCAGGGTCAATATAAGAAAAAATAACAATGATTCGACTAAGTCCAAGTTTTACAAGGCCTAACTTTTCTTTCTATCACATATTTTATAATAGAAAGAAAATTGTTCTGACACTTCTCTACTACAAAAGCTGCATATGATCTATGCAACAAGATCCTCCTCATCCTGAAAACTCAAGTTCAATGTCTGCAACTTGAAACCGGAACCCTGTATGACCTCAACCAAACTAGAAGCGACCCCCGTAGCTTGTACTGTAGTCTGTTTTGTCATCTGTACAAAGTCAAGAAACTCAAATGCTACTGTTACAAGGGATTTGGTATATGCAGAAACTCTAATCTAATAAAACAGTAGTCATTATTCCCCTGCAAATCATTCTGTAATTGCTAGTTTCAGGAACTATCTTAACACATACCTCAACACTCGCAATACCCTCAAGAACTTGAACCTTCAAATCCGAAATACCCTCGATGTCCTACATGTACAAAAAGAAAATGGAAATAGATCAATTGGGAGAATCATTACTTGAAAAGAATGACTCAACAATGACTCATCTGCAACTTCATAGTGAAAAAGAACCTTCAAAGACTGTAAAAGCAGCTAAAACTGATAAAACGTAATACTAAGGGATATGGTGAGTTTTAGATATTTTCTTGAAGGAAAATAAATGTCAACCGACACGCCGAACAAAGTTAAGTTCACCTCAAAACAATTCAAGCTTCATTAAGGGTATCAATCCTTTAAAGAGTAGTCCTTTAGTTCCTAGATGTTTGTGGTGTTTGTGGAGTAGAAAAGCTAGTTTTGAACCACATATATTTACACTTGCAAAGGAAAATGTCATCTACAAATTCTGGCTTATGGGATTAGATACCTTGTTAAAATATCTACGCACATTCCAAGTCCGCTATAATAATGCTGTATGCATAATACTTACAGTTTCAGCAATGTATATTCGCTTTAGAAGCAACAAACGAGCATTTTTAACCCTGCAAATCATCTGAAGGAAGTAATAGATTTTCTTATCCTTCTCCCAGTGACCATTTGGCTCATCACCTCATTACGAATTCAACCTCAAACAGCTCATATTGGGGAATCCACATATTCCCCTACTTAAATTGCAAACATTTTTTGGCTTATGATGTTCAAACCCAAAACAAATGAAATGTAAGAGTACAGTTTGTACCTTTAAGGCCGTGGTCACTCTAGGAATAGCTGCTTCATTCATTGTCCCTTCTGCCTTCAAATATGCAAGCACAAATCATCGGTGGAGGGCAAGAAATAAGCACAAACATAATCCAAAGACAAGAAGAAAAAATTTAAAGCTTGGAAATGACTTTTGTTGCTGAAATTCAAGAAACCTTATCACATTGGTTTCATACTAACAAGGGTTACAGAATCTACATGACAATTAAAGCATGTATTTCAGCAAACAATATTGTCACAAAGCTGAAATAGACATAAATGGAAATGATATGGGCAAAGCACCAGTTGAACATTCACAAGTAACTACTACAAGACCCCAAAGATCAAACGGTCAATAAATACCCAAAGTCCCAATCCAGGTTTTCTTATTTCCTATTACCTTTGACACTCCTAATAAAATTGGCAGATAAGAGAAGCCCTTATGAGATGAGCACCTGGAAATACATGCTGAGAGTGTCAGAAGGAGACACAGGGACAGAAACCATTTGCTCTTCAGCCTCTTCTTGTTGTTGGTCGGCTTCTGCTACTTCTTCTGTGAGTTGGGTTTCCTCTTCAACTGACTTTAATCTTCTAACTCCATAGAAAGTCGATTTCTTGCTCCCTCTTGTCCAGTTTTCTGATAAAGTCAAGTGCTTTAAGGGACTGGCAACTACACAAGGTTGGAAATGAGCGGCTCTAGTGAGAAAAGCTAGAGGAGAAGATGATATCTTTGGAGTGTTGGGTTTGCAGAAAATGGACTGCAGAGTTGAGAATGATGAGACAACGGTCATCCTTGTTCTCTCCCGGTATTCGTTCTCTGGGTGCGAGAGAAAGATGCTTTTCGACACTATCCACTGGAAGTAATTCCGTTTGACATCGTCTGTTGGTGCTCAAACTGTAGTCAAGCTTTCAAGTTTATCAGAACCGTCCATCCGTTATACTTCCTTCAGCCTTTTGTAGAAAATCAAGCAGTCAACGGATGAGATTGCCCTTTCATGTAACAAAATTGGGCTTGTTTAGGATAGCAAGCAATGGTGTAAAATTTCTCCAAACCAAGCGACAGGATCGTTTTTGTAGGCAATGATCGGCTCAAAAAATGGTTAATTGTACTACAGTATAAGAAGTCCAAGTGTTCTTGGTCACAACGGAACCATTATATATATAGCAAGCAATACCTTCCATAGAAAACAGTCGACCAACTTTCCGGCAAAGATGCACATATTAACATTTCCAGTATTGATTGCCAGGAACAAGCTACTTCTAGTTGAACGATCACCATTTTCAGGGAAAATAAAAACCGAAGATTACTGAAATGATCACATTCTGCTAATCGTTAAATGGCAAGTTCTTATATGGTGCAAAATAAAATAGAACATACATGTTATTGAGAATATACTAATTTCACAGGACTATAAAGGTTTTTATCCTAATTAATTTAAGCTTTACATAATCTTGCCAAAACACATTCCGACTTCCAAGTTTCTGATCACTGTCTTCAGTTCTGAATACCGTTTTCTTATAAGACGGTAACGTATAGTTGTTGATTGAAAAAACATGATGATAACTCATTAGATCCGAATACCCTGAACTAAATTTCCATGCTACAAGCTGCTCAGTCTTCTGTCATATCAAAACCCTTCATTGGCTTGGGCAACATCCCAGGAACGTATCCTAACCGCAGCTCACCAAAAATTGAGTTACTTCTTGCATTCCACTTCAACCTGACCATCTGCAGTAAAGCAAGAGGTGGGCTACGTCGATATGCGGAATCTAGGGGATAAAGGATCTTATAAAAGAATAACTTATAATAAGAACAAGAAACCTTCCTCAATCAAATCCCTTTATCCCTGTTCTACGAGAATCAGAAAGATTTTTCTTTTCAAGTTTGTAATTTTAAAAGCTTAAACCTTGAAAGCCATCAAGCAAGTAAGAGCCGAAGGACCTCACCTACAAGTTTGAGAGCCAGGTTTGCTTGAGCATCAGCTTTAGAGTTCAACTCCTAAAAAATGAACAATTGTTCGTCATTTGTACCAGGTGCATATATAACCATAAAATTAAGCAGAAGTGAGATATTTCTGAATATCAATAGCATATTCTGTCAATAGCTAACTTTGGATTGCAAAAAGAATCTGCCAGTACCCTGGGGATATGTTTGATCTCGAATGAGTTAAACTTATTCTTGAGGTCCTGGGCCTCTTTACACAAATCAACCAGGTTCGCATTCTTAATTTTCCATAGACCTTGAATCTGCTCCATATGCAATTCCAATTAGCAGGAACGGAAGTAATAATTAAGCCAAGAAACTTTATAGGCAATCCAAGTCATAGTGAGGGCAAACAAATTATTAGTACGTACTTGGAACTTTGATTTCACAATAACGGAATGAAAAAATCGGGGAACTTCCTCACAAGTCCTTAGAACTTTATTTGCATAAGGAGTAAATAGTTAAAATTCAGGATCATTTCTCATTCTTTAGTCACTGATCCAAGTCACATTACACGATTCATGGTTATTGTTAACCTTCTACGATTTAGCTGTCTTTCATTTGCATTTTCGAGAACTTGGGAGATTCAAAATTACCAGATGAGACTTTCCACTTCTTGAAAAGAAATCTTAAGACATTAAATGCAATTGCAGATTACATAAGATCTTTAAATGTCAAGGGATAAATAGACAAACCTGCTGACAAACAAGATTTGAATCTCCTTGCACACGAATGTTTTTGAACCCTTTCATAAGTGCATGCTTAAGTCCTAATATTATGGCACGATACTCAGCAACGTTGTTTGTTGCAATGCCCAGCCCTTCACGAAGTTGACAGACCTACCAAACTTCAGGCTTAAGAGCCAGAATTTTTGGTTAATTTGAAAACATGAGGTACATTCAAGTAGCCACATACCATGCTTCCATCTTCAGCACAAAGGACTGCTCCAGCACCAGCTGGTCCAGGATTTCCTTTTGAAGCACCATCAAACTCAAGAGTGCAGGAGGACTGCTATACAAAGCATATTTATGCAGGTTTGAGACTTATAGACACCATATCAGGAATCAGATGTCAAAGCGAGTAAAAAAATAAGGGTAAAATAGTAACAAACTCAAGAAGCAACTCACACAATCAGAAGATGACGGTCTGCGTGCAGGACCATTTTCAGATCTCAAACTCTTTTTTAGAGGATTTGATGGAAATGAACCTAATACAGTCATCTCCTGCAATGAAATGAGCAACAATCTTATATGATGGCTACCACAGCTCATAAAGTGGGTAGAGTGAGTTCAGGTTTTACTGTTATATAACAATGGTGCATTTTTAGTCTTGTCCTTAGTTGATATCTAACATACTTTTATATAGCAGATAAAGAATATAAAAGAACATTCTGTAACCAAATTTAAATCTTGAAGAAGAAGAGATTGATACGGCACAAAGATTCTGATTTCATGCTACGGTTATCCCAAATTCATTTTTATAGTTCCAACATTGACTACACCAACTTCTTGCCATTGGAAGTAATGATCTGGACAAGTTTTTAATAGTGTTTATATGTTTCCTCGGATTTAGAGTCCTTCCACTTTGAGGAGTTCTTTTCATAACTGGTCTCAAGGTTAAATACCTCTACCATGAAATGGCTGGTGTCTAGTTTCAACTTACCGCTGATTCACACACTTTTAGCGACCTCTTAGGTGGAGAATCCTCAGCTAATGCCTTTCCACTAGAATTAGCTGGCTTCTGGAAGAACATAAGAAACGAGTGAATTTCTCTGTCAAACAATAAAAACAGCCATGGAAGTCCAGTAACACTTCAGAGCAATGAAACATGCAGACATACAATCGGGGAATCCTGTGCATTTTAAGCTGGTACGATAAATAATAAAGAAAAGCAGACTCTCCTAGTAACGTAGTGTATACTATGCAAAAGCATATAGCAAGAGAACAACTTTGTGAAATTTCTATAGACAAGTTTAGGAATTCAGTCAACCTGGAAAGGACAAGGAACAAGTTTGCCAAAGAAACAATTTTGAGCATCAGATGCATGGATAGCGTAGGCGGCATTCTTGAGCCCATGTGATTTAAGATAATCCTCAGCCTCCTTAGGCAAGCCATAACCTTTGTAAACACTTACTGCGGGGTCGCACACCTTACACAAAACAAAAGTAAAGGCTCACCGCGATTCATAGGAAAAATGTCGTTCCAGCTACGCAGCAGATTAAAAACAGAAGAGAACCAGTATGAAATTAACATCATGTACAAATTGAATCTTCCAAATGAATAAGACCCAGGTAACGATTTCCATTTGGGTGCTTGAAAATCAATTAAGAAAAAGTAGAAGAAACAAACATATGAGGATGTCGAAAATAAAAGGACAACAATTACAGAGGATCCAGCCTGAGCTTGACAGTCGCTGAAGCTTTTATAAATGCCTATAACATCCCCTTTCCGTACAACATAAAAGGCATTCTTTTCTTCCTCCATTGTTAGATCGCTGGCGAATAAACTGATCCCTAGTCCCCAAGGTGAACAATGGCAGAAGAAAAGTAGAAAGGCAATATCTTGGTAATGGCTATAAAGCGCTTATACACGGAAGTCTAGTCTAGTCCCATCGCAAGTCAAATTTTTTGGAGGTTTTGAAGCAGATAGATTCTTCTGTCGTTCAAGAAAAAGGGGAAAGTATCAAAATTGAGCATAGTTATTTGAGCTTGGATGATGTGAATTCTTGGGCTTTTCTGGGCCGAACCTTTCTTCGGAATGCGTTCGCATGTAAAAAGATCCATTTTGTATTCTAAAAAAGTGGTTTCGCCGGTGGATTTTAACGTTCAATTTCAATCTGTGTTCCCCTGCATGATTGTACGTATTGCACTCTCATTCTTCATCTCCATCGTTTACGTTTTTGGAAGTGCAAACTTGGATCACGTATAACGCGTAAATTGCAATATCAAAAGTCTACATTTTGGCCGGATCAACTTCGGCCGATTCAGACCGTTCAAGACAGACCGAGTCAGACCCTCCAAATGAAGCACGGCTTGAAACTAAGTCGTCTTAAATCAGACCAGTTGGTTTTGCAAACTAGTACCTGCTTGTCTGTAGAGTTGTTACTTGGCAATGTCAAGGAAGCAAATTGGAAGAGAATGAGATCAGGATTCTAACGGACAAGTTTGAGAAAGCACTTCAGCTTCCATAAAATACACCTACATCGTTGGAATGCCATAAGAGTATACATTAATGACGTAAGATTTTGTTATCGCACACTGAATCAAGCATGTCTCAACCGTGTGTAAGAATTTGTTGCTAGTAATAGAGGTAGAACTTGCCATTCAGTTGATTCTCGTTGGGGAATCCTCATCATTTGTGGCAATGGCATAGCCGGTATCAACCATAAGCTTCTACAGGAAACACTTTTTCTTCTTGAGAACAGATAATTAATAGCATTTCCAGCTGAACTGCATAAATCTCATAGCCATATTCAGTCCACAGGTCGATATGTAATCATACTTGTGCACTTCAGATGATATAGGTATCATTCTGATATTCGATGAATTTTCTGATGATCATCCATGCCATAAAGTGAAGTCAAAGTTGTAGCAGACTTCCTGTAATAGCCCATCATATGCCTCTGTCAACAGGCACAGTCTTCACCAACTTTGCAAGATCATAAGACTTGAAGTCCTTGCCATAACATAAGCAAAGATCCAGGGGCGTGTTTCCATGCTGAAGAAAAAGGATCGAAATTGATGAGTAATGTAGTGTCCCATATGAGCATTGCTCTCAAGTCTACAATTATACACACTTACCATGGTTCTTCTGGTCTTATCTGCACCATTTACCAGTAAAACTTTAACTATATGTCTATTTCTACTTTGAACAGCAATATGCAAAGGAGTCCATCCTTCCTGTGTGGAGGTTGTACATGTTATGAGCGCAACAAGATCAAAGGAATATGGAGACATGAAAATATAAGAGGCAAACTCACATTGTCAGCAACATTGACATCAACCTTGTACTTGATCAACAACTTTACAGTTTGTATAGCACCAACTTGAACCGCATAATGTAGAAGGCTAGCGCCATCCTGTTATGAAGTAGACACAACATAGGGAAAATGAACTTATATAATTCACGATTAAAAAATATATATATATATATGGTACTCCAAATGATGTCCTCACCCGATCTTTGACATGTGGGCTTGCGCCTTTTCTTAAAAGATGACTTATAACAGCCTCTTTCTTCCCAATAATTGCCTTGTGTAAAGCCGTAAGACCATCCTGTTTCACCATCTTAATTAATGAGCTAGCTGCTTAAAACAAACATTTTAAGAAAATATGTTACACAGTTAAAACAAATGGGATAAAACGCGCACCTTATCAACACTGTCGATATCAAGTCCGTTTACAAGTAGCTTGTCCATTAATCTTATCTGTCCTGACAGTGCAAGAGTCTGGAGTGGCTTCCATTTTGCCTAAATCATAGAGGTATAAAATGGAAGAATTAATAAACCAATCCCCTGCTAATGTGAAAAGTACATATTCATGGCCTTTACCAATTATACTATCTAGCAATACTGGATCAGTTTAATTAAAGAAATCAGCTCTTTTGGCATACTATTCCAAATTGGAACCAAACTCCAGCAGCAAATAGAGGTCTAATCTACCACATATGTGAAGAAGAAAATTTACAAAGAACATACAGTTGATATTTTCTCCAGGTTTGGGCTTGGATTCTGCTGCAAAATAACTCTTTCTTCTGGTGTTAAAAGTCCTTCAACTTCTGCAACAATTAGAAATGACAGAGTTGAGAAATAAGAGTTACTTATTTCATATCCACATACAGAATAGTCACAAGTATTTAACCAAATAATGTTTTAAGGTCCACAACAGAAATGATGCATATAAAAGTGGTTCAAATTACGGAGAAGGAAACATAGGGTGCAAGCACTACAAAGTCATATGCAAGGGAAAAAGCAAGCTAAGATTTGACAACTCGACGCGTATTGGTTATGTTTCTGGTTAAGTTGGCTGAAACTCTCCAAGTTGAGTTAAATTTCACAAGGATGGATTGCAGAGTAAGATTTGTACAAATCACCATTTAAAGCTATGTCATGAGCTCTCAAAATGTCAGAAATTACTCGCAAATTCTTTTTCCCTGATGCTGAAAGAACAATACAAATTTGGAGGCGGATGAGCATCCCTAATCTTAAGTCATATAAGATTGGGAAGCATTATTTGATGAAAAGAAGTATGACACAAATAAACTTTTATTTTCAATAGCAGGGATTCATCAACAACTTTTTTCAATTCTCATAATTAAATCATGCATAAATATGATTAGTCTCTTTCTGAACATCTGTGAAGTATGACCAGAAGGTCATCTAAGATACCCCCACCTCTAAGGAGGTTGTATAATTCGCAAAGAAATAAGTATAAAGGGGTAAATACTAAACAGTGGTAGTAGGCCAAACAACTCAAGGATAAAAGGTGAGACCTTCCACAAGATCCTCCTCTTCTCGGCTCGCCGAGGTTGACTTCTGAATTGTCATGGCACTTGGTGAAGCATCCATTTGTTGCTCCCAGTCACTCCCATAATCCATGTCATTTTCTTCCAGTTCCTCATCATCTTCATCATCATAATCACTGCCACTTTCTTCATCAGGGTCTTCCCAAACTCCCAGGCCTGTCTGCATGGGAAATTCCTTTTCCCACTCAACTTCACAAGAACTCAGTTTGGAGCATTTCCTCAAAGATATGAAAGCAAACCTTTCCCTCCTCAGGCTACTGGATACTCCGAAGAAATTAGTACCATAACTTAAAGTTAGAGCAGGGAAATTAACAGCAGCAGATAGTTGAGGAAGTGCATAATTTGCTGGACTAGTTGCCAGAGTCTGTATCAGAACCATTTTCTAATCCACCTTCCCTGCAATATAAAATCTCTTTTCCCATCAAAACCAAGTCTATTGTATGCAAATCAAAAGAATATTGGAAGAAAAGGCCATTGGTTTTTCTTATGTTCACTAACAAATAGTCTAATACCAACACTAGACTCATAAAGCAAGAAGCTTTTAGTACATGATAACCATCAAAGTATAGTAGCTAGTACAATTACAATGAATTGAAGGTATCGTGCTCTAATACAGATATTTGGACACAACATTCAGAGAAGCATTACACCAAGTACTCAGAGAAACACACAACCACCAACTCCTATTAAACTAACAACGAAACAATCTACATAACCTTTAAAATTCTCAAAGAAACAACCCAAAAGGAATGATATGATGGTTCAAAGAGTTGAAAACCCAAAGGAAACATGTCAGGTTCCCGAGGAAGTACAAGAAAACAGAAGATGGTAAGTGGTTGGGCTACCTTTCTTCTTCGGAAAAGGAAAATAAAAACGCAATCTTGAGATGGGTTTCTTAAGCAATTCTGGATTTTCTCGGCAACCAATCAAAGAAGACAAAAGGGTGAAAGAAAAGGCCTTGCCTGAAGCCGGAAAATTACCGCGCCACATCATCTGCTCCACCAAGCTGCAGAAGATGAAGTTCAGCTAGTCCTTGTACACGACGCCGTTTCAACGAGTTGGACTTTGTAATGTCCATTTAGGCCCAAGCCTAAACATGTACTTCCCGAAATATTTTTCATTTTTTCTTTTAATTTTTTAAAAGATAAAAGGCGTAAATTTCTCCTATAACTTAAAAAAAATTTGAAAAATTTTATAATTTTTAAAATTATAAAAATATTCTTTCTAATTTGTATTTCTCGATAAAAACTCTTTTTTAGATTTAATTAAAAACTAATAACAAAATATACACTTTATTAATATCATTTTATATTAATAGAATGTTATTATATAACGATTTACTAACTCTTAAATTCTATATAAACTAACTAAATTTTACTTTTAATAATTTATTATAATTATCTTAAATTATTAAATTTAAATACAATTTAATTGGTTTAAACTAATGTTTAAGAGTTGATTTATGTTATAACGATAGTAACATATGATTAGTACATATTTGATATTTATATTACATGTATTTTTTTACTATTTGATCTGATTAAAGATAACAAAGGATTCAATAAAAGATCTAGGTTAATGGGCTGAAGTTCAGCAAAAAAAGTAAACTCTCATTAGTGTGGGTTGAATCTGTATCAAGTCTACAATGGAAAAACTTGATATAGAAACAATATATAAAATTAAGGTAAATCGTCAAAAGGTTTACATGTTAAAAAAGTTGCAAAAAGATGTTAACGACATCTTGGAGATCAACTTTCGTATGAGTCATTATAAAAACATGTTCAATTTGACTCCAAAAAGTTCGGTTGAAGTTATGGAAACGATATCAGATATTTTTTGTAATTTTATCGTTCGTTCTCTTTTACATTCGATCCTGAACGTGTAACTAAGACTCATGTTATGCACTACACTAATGTCAAAAGAACTTTGGTTGATGAAGCAACTTTGATCGAGCTTAATCGTATTCATCTTATTTATTCCAAGTTTTACTAAGGAATGATTTTTAGATATCTCTTGGCATTATCTTTCACCTCTCACCCAACTTTTAAGCACTACATGCAATTTTGGAAGATGCAGAACCATATCAGCTTCTAATAATGGCTGTGCTCAAAGTTGTGCAGAGTCATGGTCACGAAGTCCTTGAGCTAATGGAAGCTTCTGTGCTTACACATTTTAGCAGTATATCGTATGTTTTATCTTCATCATGCATATTTCTCCTTTTCCATGCATTCTTTTCCAGGAAAATGAGAGTCTATAATCTGCAGAAAGTTACTCGCCTCATTGACTCTTCTGATGTTACGGATGTAAATGAACAATGCATAACCAAAAATAAGACTGATGAATGGAAGTTCTATACATCAGAAGCTTGAGAATCATCTACACTAATATACTAGTACTTTCAGCTATTTTACGTTAGGTCTTCATTATTCATACAGGATAATCAGAAGAAATTCAAGATTGTACAAGTTCCAACTTCAATAGCTTATTCATATCCTACAAGTTCAGATTAAAATTATAACAGACTCACTATATGTAGTGTAAACCAGATCCAAATAACTGGCATTAGCCCTTCATACTTTGTATGAGCACCAAGAAAGTGTGTAGAAAAGGAAAAATGGAGGAACTTTAAAGCTGCTCTCAGCTAGCTTACTTGCTCACCAATCAAGTCCAAGCCAACAACTAGAAAGGACAACCCTTGGAACAACAGGAAGTAGAAATGAACTCCATGCTCTGATAGTAAGCTTCTTGCAGATGCAGTGAGGAGAAGAAAGGCAAGTGCAAGCTCCTTTCTGTAAAGTCTGTTTCTCTTCTTCACATCAACTGGTGTTTCTTGTTCCTTGAGTTTACTTTTCAGTTCTAAGACAGACTCGGAGTGCCTCCTGAGAATCTTCTCTTGATGTGACGTTTTTGATTCCCTCTCAGCAAAGGCTAACAGATCAGATTCAGATGATCTTCCTGTCTTTTTAGTCACAACCCATTCATAAGCACTCCCAAGTTGAAACAACCCAGAAACCATGGCATTGAACTTTGTAACAGACATGGTGTTCTCAAACAGCAAGTATGGAACCAAGAAAGGGAAGGATTGTGGAGCAGGCAGGATGTTCAAAAGGGACATGAAGATGGGCACATAACAGATCACCCAAAGAGGAAGTTCAGCCTCTGGTATGAACATGGTTAATGGGAGTATAATGCAGAACAAAGTGAATGAATAAAAGGGAAGTATAAGTTTCCTCAATAGAAAGAATAGGAATATCAAGTTGGTCTTCTTCCACATTGATATCTGCACAGAATATGAAACCTTGGGAGTTAGATTCTTATAGGTTTTGAGAAAGTGAAAGCAAATGATCTGAGAATTTAGTAAACCTTGGAAGTTATAATCGCAGGAAGACATAAACGAAACAGCTGCATTGGACCAGAATGCCAGCGATGTTGCTGTTTCTTGTAAGCTTCATAAGATTCTGGAAGTTCACACAGTACCCTCACATCATTTAAGAAGATGAATTTCCATCCGCATAAGTGAGCTCTAACTGCTATGTCCATGTCCTCAACTGTGGTTCTCTCAAGCCACCCTCCTGAATCTTCCAAAGCCTTGATTCTCCACACACCAGCTGTTCCATTGAATCCAAAGAAGTTGAGGAAAACTCCATTGACTTGTTGTTCCACTTCAAAATGGAAGCAGAGATTGATGTTTTGGAGTCTTGTTAGTAAGTTCTCGTCCTTGTTCACAAAGGACCAGCGAGCCTGGACTAAACCCAGTTCAGGATTTCCCTGCCAAGACCATATCTAAGTTTCAGAGTTGCTGAAATAATCTCTAGATCAAATTCATGACTCTGAATTCGATTGTTACCTTGAAGTGAGGAATTGTTCGTTTGAGGAAATCTGGGTTTGGCTGGAAATCTGCATCAAAGATTGCTACAAATTCACAATCTTTAACATAGTCACAGGCCATGGCGGATTTAAGATTACCAGCCTTATATCCTGTTCTAATCAATCTGTGCCTATAGATTATGTTAATCCCTTTATGACGCCACGAGGAGACTTCATCTTGAATCATGAGCTGAAGAGTACCGTCATCTGAATCATCGAGGACTTGAACTAAAAACCTGTCCCTTGGCCAATCAAGTTGACAAGCTGCAGAAATAGACTGTGCATACACCTGAACAAAAATTCAAGTTCTAAGCATCAGATTCAGAAACATGGATTCTAATGCCAAGAACATCGAAAGTAGATGTTTTGGAATGTTTTGATGTTTGAGAATTCAATGGAAAAGTTTGGATGTATTTTTTTTTCTTTACCTCTTTCTCGTTGCACATGGGAATCTGAACAAGAACCAAGGGAAAACTAGAAGGGTCTTCAATGTCGAATGCGTCATTACTAATGGTAGGCCTCAATTTCTTATACTTAATCCAGAAGCATCCAAGACAGAGTGCTAATCGATCGAGAGATTGAATCAGGAACAATACAATGCAGAACTTAGAAAGTGTTGTAACCAGAGGAGCAACATAATCAAGTCTAAACGACAACCAAGCCATATAAGACCATTCCACTAGACTCTGAACCTCCCAAGTTTGTATCAGGTTCAGGTTCCATTTCTTGAGATGAGCAATAACTTCAATGATCAAAGATACTACAGATATGACGAGAAACACTTTGATAAATTTGTACAACCTTCCTCTACTTTTTGGCTCATCTTCCCTGATGTTGGATAGGAGAATTCGCTTCTTAATAGCAGTAAACATGGCTTTGGAAACCATTGCCAGCCATGAAAGGAAGGTAAAGGCTTTGTAAGCTTTGAGGAGAAGAAACCATGAGAATTGCTTGGGACTCGCAGATTTTTGTTTCTCAGGAAACAAATGCGAATCTGAAGCATTGACTTGTACAATCGAGAAGCTGTCAGGTTTCTCGATTGCCACTAAAACTGTTGGAGCCATAGCGGATTCCAGAGAAGAACAGAGGATGCAGAGAACCGCTGAATACCCAGATGAAGGTGACCTAGAAGAAGTTTGTTGAGCTAAAAGTTCACTTCTGAGATCAGAGTAACATTTGAGATGAAGCAGAATCAGTTCGATATACTACCCATCCAATTCTGGATCTTTCAAGTTTAAAATCAGTGTGGTCCAGGTTTCAGATTGAGAAGTATGATGAGATGGACAAATGATCACAGCCTAATGTTAAATGTATGTGTATGAGTGTGTGAGAGACAGAAACAGAGAGATCATTGGCAGTGAGAGTCTCAGTTCTTGAATCTGTGGTCCAGCTCAATAACTTGATTAGCATAAAATAAAGGAATAGTTTAATATGATTCATGTTAATAGCTACTCATTAGATCCTAATCAAGTTCAGCTTGTTTTCCATGATTGCTAAAGGCAATTTGTAAATTACTTTACTTGGATGTTTACTGTTTCACACAGACCATCTCAGAACACCAACTTGCCTACTACAACAATAACAACGACCCAAGGAGTTTTTTGTATGCAGCGTTACTTTTAACTGGGTTAGAAGTTGTTTCCGAAAAAAGTTTTTCCAAAAGAGCATCAACTTAGACTAGTTAGTTGAATGGCCTCAAAAGTTTTAAATTGCCGCAGGTTATGCTACAGTTGCCGGCAATCACGGAGATTGCAGGCGACACAGGCGCAATTACTGTTCATCTTTCAGAAAGGAAACTGAGCTCAGAACAGTCAGGTTTCTGATACCCCAAGAGAATAATCCTTCCTGTCCATGTCTGCTCAATTGGATTCCATAAATGTAACTCAAGTGGATTGTATTTGCTTTTTTTTGTAAATTCTAGGGTCTGACTCTCTGTTGGTAGGAATCTGAAAAACTTTTGATTATACACAAAGTGTCAAAACCTCACATCTGGTAAGAATATTTAATTATTAAAGCTGTATCTTAGTATTGACCTTCAAGATACCTCATCATGTGAGCATGGTAACCTGAAATTGACAATTTCAGGGACCTTATACTAAGATTTCCTGAAAAGTAATTATTTAAACTGCAACTTTAGGCAGAAGAACTGTCATGATTTAACTAAACTTGACTAACTGTGACTACAAGGTCCTGACAGAAGAAAGAAAAACCTGAAAAAAGCTTGCTTTTGGCATGGGACTCAACTGGAATCTGTACTAAAACTTTCATGCAAATTCTTGTTGAAAAGCTATTATGTTCCTGAAACAGTGGCCCAACAAATGCCATGCTTGTACACTTTTTAGTTCACTTTTGTTCCTCAAGATCAGAGAAGCCAAGAATCTCGTGACATATTACATCTATCTGCAGCTAGTAGCTGGCACTTCATACCACGTGAACATTAAGTAAAGCTATATTTGCACTAACTTAGAACTTGTGCTTCCTCACTTTACAACAACCTCATTCTTTACAAAAAGAACACTAACTCATCTGAGTTAAATCTTAAATCTGAATTTTTTTCTCTTGGTTCCTTAGCCTGCAACTTGGAATAAGGAGGAAGGCGTAGATCGAACTCTCGTCTTCAAATCATGAGGTCCAGTTCGGTCTTATTGGACAACTAGATCGAATGGTTCTTTGATGGGATAGTTTTATAAGTTTTTTTTATGGGACTAACATGGAATGTAATCAACACTAAGCTCTGATAATTTCTGACAGAATTTAGTAAATGAATCTGTCAATCTGATCAAATCAATATGATTAAGAGCCAATCATATCAGGTTGATTAGGGGCATTAACAATGTTGTACAATCCTTACGATAAAAAATACAGTTTAACACACGACCATGTTGCACCCAGTATCCCGGATCAATTCCGATGCATCAGTATCAAGTATCAACTTACCTGCTATCATCTTGTTTGAGTTTCCAGGCATGTGTCCTCATTGAATACCGAAGTTTTCCGTAACAAATATAAAATGCAGGTTAGTCTCGTTACAAAGACAGTACTTCGTGAAGTGGGGACTCGAGGGATTAAAGTATTGACAGCCCATGTGAGCTAAACTGAGACAACACTTGTGGGGAAGGTCATTTAATAAGTAGGCTCGTTAACTCTGATGAAGCTGAAATTTACAGTTCGGGAAGTTTAAGTTCGTATGTCTAGTTGCATTACTAGGGTACTTGCTAGTTCGTAGCATATAGAGAAGAATCCTAACAGTTCACAATTAAACCTCAGAAGGGTGGGTCGGGCTTTGAAAGTACATGAAAGCAAAAGAAGAGGCGTACGTACTCTTACTCTTAATTAATAAACAAACTATTTTTAATTGACCTATAAAAAGGGAAAAAAAAGAAACGAAATATGCATATTCGTATTAAAATAATAATTAATAATAAAATTGACAATAATTAATAAAATAAAATAAATATGCATAAATAAAACTATAAAAATAAGTAAAAAAATAAATAATACAATAAATATAGAACAAGGTAATAAAAGAAAAGAAATAAGTAAATAAATACAAAATTAATATCAATTATCCTCAAAAATGGTATAAATATACAAAAAAGAATATTATTCACCAACAACCTGATAAAAAAATGAGTCGGATTATATAATAACAACAACCCGATAAAAGTTTTGTTGATAGGCGAGATTTAGAGAGATCTAGTAATACACAATCTTACGTCTATCAGAAACACATGATCATTAAGCTTCAAGCGGAGTATTTTACCCCAACTTTTAGAAAGAAAAGAACTGTGTATCCCAGCAACCTAACAATGCAACTCGAGCCTCATATGCACCAAAAGCTCCACCAGAAATAACACTCCACATTGCAAATAAGTGCATCACAAAAACGATTTTGTCTTGGCACAGTGGCAGCTTCACATGTGAAATGGCTGTCCTAATACAGGTCCCATGTGAAGTGCTTCTCTGGCCATGGTTTTTTCCTACCAATACAGTACCATAGCTTGGCTAAACTGTTTGTCAGATTGTGTTCCGTGCCATGTTTTTAACCATATAATTGAACAGATGGAGCTGTTCATGATCCTTCTATGTATCATTCTGCTCTCCTCCATATCAAGAAGATCAGTATATTCCATGTACCTTGTCTCTTATCTAATCCATCCAAATGATATAAGATCTGATGCAATAATAGATCAAGGAAGTTTCTAATGCAATTGCTTAAATGTTCACAAAATGATGTTGTTTTGAATAGAACAACATTATTTTTAAATTTTAAATTAAAAAAAAAATCAGACTAAGTTCGAACTCAAATATAAGCTTTTGAGTTGAGTTCGAGCCTGAGAGTCTAAGCTCGGCCTGGCCTAATGTTAAACCCAATTATGAACTCTAATTTTGTACATATCAAACTTTATTCTTATACTCTCACATGTAAATTTCACATCTTTTAAATATTTATCATAAAACTGTTATAAACTAGTTTAAGATTTTTATCATTAAACCAACTGAATCGATTCAGTTTTTTAATCATCTCGTAAAACAACTCCACTTGTGAAATTTTAAGAACTCCTGCTATAACTAAACACGAGTTGTGGACCAAACAATTTCAGAGTACCCCCTAGCATGCATTGGTAGTCAAGTACTATGACCAGTTCTGAGTTGCTGCATAATGTGGAAACCAGATCTTCTGTCCAGTTTTACTCTATCTTATTTTGTCTCGTGAAATCTCAGCTATTTATTTTGCGGGACCCATGTGAACTTTATACAGACACCACATAAATAAATGGCTGAAATTTATTAAACACAATAAGACACCATAATATTTGATATAAAATCTGGACCCATAATGTGTATGTCCCGACAGGAGTTATGAACATATGCAATGTGTTTAAACTCATTAACCAAGCTAAGATAAACAGTATTAATAACAGTGTGCCTTCAACGAAAGACAAGCCACTTCGCATGGGTTCCACAGTCAAGCAACAAAACAAAGACAGACACTTGCAAGCTGAAGAAAAGACTGCAGAGTTTAGACACGTGAATGGGATGGCGACTGGAGGATAAACATGGGTGTGTCGGTGGTGCCTCAAGATGTCTGTTAAAAGATATAGTATCCTGTATCAAATCAGACTTTCTCGCCCCCACCTAGTCCAGTGAAATTGCCGGCACAACCGGTGACTCCTCCCAAGGCTCTGCTGCGCCTAGAATTTGTCATGCAAAAAATAGGGATTCCAAAAATTTTCACAAAAATGACTAAAAATTGTATATCATTTTCTGCAATGGAAAAAAAACGGAGCAGATTTGACTCGACGATATGGTCATACCGAGGGACCAAATCTTCTACTAGGATTGGTCGTGGGACAGAGGGCACAGGGTTGGCGGGACAGAAGATTTCGAGCCATACCGGTAACGTTAATTTGTGAATTTCTAATGATCGCCTGATTCTGCATGCCAAAGGTGTCAATCCCATTGTCCTTTGACACACTCGTAAATTTTATGTAACAAGATAAATTTTATTGTTTAACAATTAAGCCAATCATGTTATATAAAGCTGAGTGTTGGCTCGTTAAACAAGTTTATAGCCATAAGTCAATGATGATAGGGACGATAATAATTTGTTAGATGTGTAACTTTAACGTAAAAGATAAGGCCAAAAATGTATTAGTAAGAGATAAATTAAAAGTAACTAGTATTAATAAAAAATTAAGAGACATGAAGCTTAAGTGGTTCAGGCAAATTAAAAGGAGACATCCTCAAGTTCCAATAAGAAAATATGAGAAAATTGTAATTAAAGACTATAAGAAGAAAATAAAAACCTAAAAAAATCTTGAAAAAAGTAATCAAGAATGGCACGACATGAGCCATAACAAAAAACTTTAGTGTACTCAAGTATCGTGTTTTATAATTAGCCTTAATATTTTGATTACGTAGTATTTTCCTCTTAATTATTTAACATAAACAGATTTTTACTTAACTCAATTACTTTCTTGTAATATCTAATTTGTGTATTTATTTGCTTAATTTATCTTTTATTACTAATTTTTACAGTATTTTTAATATATGTATGACATTACATATTTTCTATTTATATATATATATATATATTTATTTATATTTTGTATTATCATTATATTGCATTATACGTGAATCTATTGAAAATGAGTAAGGTTATATTCTACTGAATTTTCCCGTATCTCGTATTTTAATGAGATTTTTATTGAATGTTATTGTTACTGCCAATTAGACTTGAATGACAAAAATCACATCTTAACGTTCTAAAACTTGATCGAATTTCAGCTTACTGTCGATCAAAAGAAGGAGCTCAAAAACTCGATCATTGTCATTCTTAAGTCAATGTAGATGGACAGCAGATATGACAATACGAGCTAGAATCGGCAGCTGTCTGCTCTAAAAAAAAAAAGGCGGCATATGAGATGTTTTTATGTACCTCTTTATCATTTGTTGACATGCGAATCCTAACGCTTAAACTTCCTTAAAACTGTCATGTCATAGGATCCGGATCCAAATATGGCATTGATTGGTCATAATTATGAAACCGTAATAAGCCGGTGATGCTTGAATGGATTTTAATGTTGAACCGACAACTTAGGCTATTCAATCCAGCTTTGCCATCTCTTCATTTGCCAAACTCTCTCTTCTTCTTTTTTTTTTTTTTGTCATTTTTAGATCAAAGTATTTATCTGCGGATTTAGTGAGTAAATCTCTCGTTGATTTGTAGGCACTTCATAGAGTAGGACAGCTGACCCAAGAATTTAAGACTGCTCCATAGCTAAAGTCAAAGATCAAACCTCTAACCCTTGGTTAAGGATTGATGAATCTCTGCCACTCAATCACACCCCTTGAGTTGCCAAACTCTCTTTTAATGCTGATAGTTTTCTTCTTGCTTAGTACTCTATGGCTATGGTATCATATGTTTCCTCAAAGACCCTGAAGTTCGTCAGTAAGTGGACCCCTGGAACAACCATAGCATGTCTACGTTATCTTTGGGACTAACCTTCCAACTTGTGACTCCTAGGGTGACAATGGGCCGTGCTGAGGCCCCGGAGGAGCTCGTAAGACTTAAAATTCAGCTTTGTTCTTTTTTACAGGTATAATCTTTACTTATAGTTTGTTTTTATGTGTATATATTTTTTTATATTTTTAAATTCAGTAAAAAATTTTATTTATTTGAGTTTATGCTTTTTATGAAATTATAAAAGTTGTTTTTATTTTTTGTTTCTGTTTTTTTCATAATATGATTTATTATCGTTTAAATGTATAATTTAATATTAATTATTAATAATTGAATCCAATGACTTAACTTAATTTTAAAAATTCATTTAAATATTAAAATTTTAAAATAAATCTTTTCAATTTAATAATGATTAATTGATATGATCTAATAATTATTAGATTATGATTTAATAATGATTATGATTTAATAATTAATAATTGATATTAATTTTATTATTTATTTAATAATTATTAGATTGTTTATTTTAATAAAATATAATAATTTTTCGCTGATAATTTTCAATAAATATTACAAAAAGATTAAAATTATAATTTATTTATTTAAAAATTTAATAATCTTTAAATTTTACTAAATGACCCTCATTTTATAATAAAAATTTAGGTCTAGTTTGGACGAAACTCAAAACTTAAAACAAATTATTTACTGAGAACTTAAAATAAGTCAAGATACGTCGGGTAGAGTTAAACTCAGACTCTCTAATTGTCATCAATATTCTATCGAACTTGATAGGGAGCAATTTGACAAATTGTTCCTTAGCTCAGGATATTAAATTACTAATGACTAGAGAGTGGATGGTGAAGTCGCATCATGTCTCTCGAGAAATAAATTAATGTACTGACTGGTTAATTAAATCTACAAGCTTACATCAGATTGGTTTTATATACTTTAAGCCTTTCAGGAGTTCCTCTCAGGTTGTCTAACTCTATTGTATAAGGACATAACTGATGCTTATGACCCAAGGTTTTAAAACTCGGACCGGATGTCGAACTAGAGGCTTTACTGGTCACCGGTTCGACCACCGGTCGAATAAGTGTGATGTCATAATTACGCAATAATTATATTTAATTATATATAATATTAGTAATATTAAAAAATAGAAAAATATACTGCATAATATAAAAGATATTAAAAATAAAAAAATTGAACCAGTAGTCGAACCGATTCGACCAGTCCCAGTTCGACCGATCAATTGACCGATTCTTATCGGTTCCCACTGGTTCAATTGAGGAATAGTTTTTAGGGGTCAACCGGACCAGATAGCCGATCGATCACTGGTCAAACTAGTCAAACCGACCGATCCAGTCTGGATTTCAAAACCATGTTATGACTAGGGATGGCAATTGTGCCTGAACCCGATGGGTACTCGATAAAATTACCCGAACGGGAGCGAGTATGGGGAGCAAATTTTTACTCGTGGGGCGGGTATGGAGGTTAACAAAAATACCCGTCAGGTATGGGATGGGTATGGGGATACCACCCCATACTCGTTTACCCGTTATATAGTAATTACAAATTTGTCATTATATATATATACATACTTATATACCCGTTATATATATATATATATATTTAATATATACATTCACATTAAATAAGCTTATCTTTATAAAAAAAAGAAGCGGGTAAACGGGTACCCGATGGGGGTCAAACTCCCAACGGGTATAGATATAGGGGTGCCAAAAAAATTTCTGACGAAGATGGGGACGGGTATAGATATGGGGCCAGGTTCATGGGCGGGTATGAGGGATGACATACCCGCTCTATACCCACTCCGTTATCATCCCTAATTATGACCAGAGGCGTAATATGTAGCTCTTTTAACTTTTGTGTTTCTATCTCTCATGTATTAGAAAAAAAGGTCAAAACTAAAAGGAGTTCCGTGTAAGTAATCTGAAAAGCCATAAAAAGCAAAAGTAAGGAATGGAGAGGAAGGAACAAATCTGTTGGTCCGGCAAAAAGTAGAAAAGAGAAAAGCCTGAGCTGGTTGGAAACATATATGGCAAGCCCAACACTACTTTGTGTTTACTTTTCCACGAAAGGAAATGAAAGCATCCCAAATGGGCAATTACTGGTTTGATTGTGAAATGTACCAGAGACTCGAAAGACAGTGCCGTGTCTCTTACCGTCATCACATCATTATCATCCTTAACAATGTCGTAATCTTTCATTCTCCTACGTTTTCCTCCACCTAACATTGTCCAAACCAAAGACCACAGGTTCCTTCTCAAACAGTCATCTACAACCACCACCAGACTCTCTTTTTATCTTGATAACTCACGACTCTCTTTAGTCTTTTCCATAGGGTTGACTTGAACCTTTCTCTTAGAGGTGATGCTTTTGCTTATCCTTACAAGGACCGACTTTTATTATAAGATGAGGCTTGTCGGGAGATTTGCCATCCTAACTTGTCATCCAAGATTGACCATTGTACGACAATTTTAATCTTTTATGTGGTTAAGCTATTAGTTGGGATTCATTACGATTACTTATAGAGTTATCTTATGAATACGGTGACAGGCTAAACGTGTCTTTTGAACATTAACCTTTCGGAATATAGAGTTATCTTAACCTTTGCAAAGGAATATAGAGTTGATAATTATATTTTAAAGCATTCAAATAAAATTCTAATCTTTTCAAAATATTTAATTTAGACTATAAGTGGGTGGAAAAATTAACGTAGTTAACTCCTTGTCAATTAGACGTTACGTTAATGTTAATATGATATTATTTTTTATTTTTAAATAAAAATTAAGCCTCGTTGTCACAAGCAATTGAGATTTACCATCTAAAATATATAAATATAAGTTTTATTGCTATGTAGCTATAAGATTGACTTTTTGATTAATTTTAAAAAATTAATTGTGACAATGAAACCCACAATTTATTTAAAACTATTTAAAAATATGTCAATACTGACTAAGGATGGCAATGGACTGGCCCATGGGTCAACCCCCGCCAAGTTTTTTAAAATGTTTTTCAATTAAAAATATAGAATAATTTGCTTTTTTAATTAGATCAGGGTCTGGTTTGTCCAAACTCAAGCTTACTCAAAGCTCGACTATTCTAAATAAAACGATGTTATTTTGCTTAAAATAATTGAACGAGTTTGTTTGAGCCTGAGCCTGAGCCTGAATTATGGACCAATCCATTGCAAACAACTAAATTTAAGCCCATGAGTCAAAAATTGTCATCCCTAATATTGACATGACATTTAACTGACAAATAGTTAATCTTATCAAATTTTTTGTCAAAACGTTCTTAAAGCATTAGGTTCAATCAATTTAAAAGTTTTAAAAGGTTAAAATTCAAGTTGTAAACTTGGAAACTCAAAAAAAAAATTTAGCCTGTGATGAGTTTGAAATTAGTTTGTTTAGTTTGAGTTACTGAATTTTCAATTAAACTTAATTATTTTTTAAATTTTAAGGCCAAACTTTTTTCTAAAATTTTAAAACTAATTTGAGGTTAGCCAAAATCTCGACCTTCTTTTATATATAAATAATATTATTTTGTATATTAATGAATAATTATTTTCGAGCGTATTGATCAGAGTTTAACTCATACCCAATGTCTTGAATTTTATTGAACTTTAATTTTTTTGTGTGGGTTAAGTGGAGAAAGGAAACTATCGAGGGCTAACGCCTCAAGAATGCCACTGATTTGTGATCATTCTGGAGCAACAAACGTAGTCATAGTTGAAGAACTTTGCTTAGCGAGGGAATCCGCACAGTGATTAGCTTCACGAAAAATATGCTGGAGAAAGTAACACCAATCTCTTGCAATTAACGTCCTAATGTCCTCAACCAAAAGAAACATAGGGTGAAAATGGGGGCAAGAATTCAGCACCAGAGTCACCACATATTGAGAATCAAACTCAACTAGGGGTGTTCGAAAAAACTCGCGAACCCGCGAACTGGACCTGAACCGCATGAACCGAACCTGTACATAAGGTTAACCAAACCTGAGTTTAGGTTCGGTTCGAACCGAACCTGAAAAATCAGGTTCATGGTTTAGGTTCAAGTTTCTAACTTGCGGTTCTAGGTTTAAACCTGAACCTGAAACACTCAAAAAATCTATCATATATTTAGATATAATTTAAGAGGATAATAATAATA
>JANKOE010000001.1:43063019-43076093 GCA_026284465.1 Erythroxylum citrifolium | reverse complement strand
ACTCAATTACAAGAGTTGAATAGCAGGTTCAGTGATAGTACGATGGAGTTGCTTAGTTTGAGCTCAACTTTGGATCCGATAGATAACTTCAAATCATTGAATGTTGATCATATTTGTGAACTGGCGAATAAGTTTTATCCAGATGATTTCAGTGAGCAAGAAAAGCTGCATTTGAGAATACAAGCACAACATTATGAGCTTGATGTCCCTCATCATTGTGAATTGAAGCAACTATCAACAATTTCTGAGCTTTGTCAAGGATTGGTGAAAACAAGAAAGTCTTTGACTTATCCTTTGATTGATCGTTTGATTCGCTTGGTCCTAACTCTTCCTGTTTCAACTGCAACATCCGAGCGATCTTTCTCTGCTATGAAGATTATTAAAAATAGGCTCAGAAATAGGATGGAAGATGAATATCTTGCAGATTGTCTCATCATTTACACTGAAAGGAAAATAGCTGAAAAATTTGATACAGATTCAATTATAGATGAATTTGATGATATGAAGGAGCGTCGTGCACTACTTCGACTTCAACATTGAAGTAATTTTTTTAATTTAACTTTTTGTTTAGGATAAATTAATGTATAAAACATTTTAGTGACTTTTTTTTTTGTTAAGAATACTTTGTTAACTATGTATGAATGATTATATATTTGTGGTTTAAGTTCCTTGCCCCCCCAAGACTAAAATCTTGGATCCGTCGCTATCACTTGTGCCCAATAGCCTGCTCTAAATGTGCACCATTGATTTTTAACCATATATTTTTGTCTGTTCTACGTACGTAAATATGTGGATGAAAATTAATAAAATATGATTGAAACAGGTTTACAGGAACAGAGGATCTGTTCCCTCAAAGATAGGCCTCATGCGGTCACCAGCCACCTCAGCACATGGGAAATAAAACACAACAAGTGAAGATAACATAATTATATTTGGTGACATATTAAGAACATTAGTATTATTTTAATTCCCTTTCCTTTCACATTATCTCTTTTTTATTATCTTTATATTTTAATTCCCTTTCCTTTCACGTTATCTCTTTTTTTTTATTTATAATAAACAATATTGCAATTATTTTATCTTAAGAATTAAAATTTTTAATATACACAATAAAATTTATCAAATTAACAACTTAAAATTTGAAAAAACTCATTTTAACAAAAGTTTAATCAATGATTAAAAAACTCAACTGATTCGACTGATTTAATTTTAAAAATCTTAAACTAACTAACTTTTTATTTCGATTTTAAATTTTAAATTTGATTTATTTTAATAACTCTTGTTGTTAAAAATTGAATTAATGCTCAATTTTATAAATTAATAAGTTTTTATAAACTAAAATAAATTAATTAAGTTCAATTGAATAATTTTTTCAATTAAACTTTAAATTATTTGATAAGAAAACACAATTTCTTTCCATCATATTTTAAAATTTTCAATTTGATTCAATCTTTAACTAATTCTATGACGATCTAATATAGTTGAACTTTTTAAACCTTAGACCTCTTGTCTATAATTTTAACTTATAATCCAATTTTTAAAACATTGATTTTGACCAACATAGTCATTATGATTTTCATCAAATGAACCCAAGACTTAAAAATAGAAACATTATCTAACTCCATTTGAATGTAAATAAAATAACATTTTATCTCCTAAATTTATTAAATTTCAAAATAATTTATCTATGTTTAATCCAAAGTAATTTCATCACGGGTCAGACTCGAGTCTAGATTTAAAATTTTATATTCAAAACACGAGTATAACCTAAAGTTTGGCTAGACCCAAAGCTCAATTTCGAACTTTAAATTAATCAAATTCGACTAAATTTAATTTTAAAAATTATTAAAAATTAAAAAATTAAAAAATATATCATTTGGTATATAATATTCGAGTTTCGTGTAAATCCAACCCCGATTATGACCAACTTAGAACAGCCATATTCATTCAACAAACACCGTGACATGTCGACTAAACTTTCTTTGTCCGTGGCTTATCAAAATCTTGAGGAGTCCAGGACTCTCCCACTGCTCGTCGCTTTCAACAAACCGGTGGGCAAAAGGTCAAAACCCACGATCAAAGCTTAAACAAAAACACGAACACAAACAGGAGCGATAACATCAAAAAGCAACAAGAAATCAAGTCACTGTCTCGATTGTCACCATCAAACGACCCATTTGATGTAGACGGTAATCAAATCATGATGTTGATGAAAAAAGTTTAATAATGGAAACTCCAACCTCACAATCACCAGAAAAGAACAAAAGATGAAGTTTGGGTTTCATTTATATATAATTCTTTTGAAAAGTGCGACCCATCAGGATGAGATTCTCCTGATTGGCAAATACCTTATGGTGTGGTTGAGAAATCTACGGCTATGAATCCCCCGCGGATAGCGGAATGGCAGTGACATCTAACATCTTCCATGTTCTGCCATTGATCAACCATACTTTCTTATTCCGTAAGTTTGAAATTGTGGAATCTCCTAAGTTAAGGAAAGACTGCAACTTATTACTATTTAAATTGAGATTAAAATTCAACTATACTAATATTTAAAATTTAATAAATGAAAATTTTAATTTTCTTATCATCATTGTCATGATCATCACACCCAGTCAGAAGTCCTGCAATAAAGCGAAGTTTGGAGAGATCTGATAGTATGCAGCCTTACCCCTATATAGTGGAAAGGCTGTTTTCGGTAAATTTACATGCAGATGTGACAATAAAAAGGTGATACAGGTTAAAAAGTAAAAAAGTAAAACTGGCTCGTTAAATAATTATGTAAATAAGATTACAATAATATATAAATAAAAAAAATAAAATATAACCAAATGATATATATGATGGTGTCTAGATCTGTTAGCACCTGATAAGTTGCAAAGTTCGACTCTGCTTGTCGCTAATTAAGCTGCAGAGATTGTTGAGGAGTTCTTGGGGAGAAAGATCGTTGTTCTCTAATTTTCTCATTTACAAGAGTGATTAAAAAATTTAACCTATTTAGCTAGTTTAATTATAAAAGTCTTGAATCGTCCAATTTATTTTAATTATTTTTATTGTTAAAAATAAACTAATTTAAGTAAATTAATAAGTTATTATAAATTAAAATAAATAAATAAATTTTATTTAAGAATCACTTTTAATTATATTTTTAATTCTTTAATTTTTAAAAATTTTTATGATACTCTAATATCGATTGAATCTTTTAAACCTTAAGTTTGTCTTATTAGTTTAATTTTCAGTTTAATTTTTAAAATACTAGTTAATTGAAATTTTAACTAGTTGTTTATGTGGACAGGGAAGGAATAAAAATCATTAAATACACAAATAAATCAAAATTTAAATATTTTATATAAGAATGAAAAAAATGACGTACATAGGGTTCAAAGTTTAAAGATGAACAAATGGGACAAAAAGTAATGAAATCCTTGAAACGACGCCGTTGGGGTCGTCCCGGACACTCGTTACATTGCCAATACTGCCCATTCTCTAGGACCCAACCCATCTCTCTCTCTCTCTCTCTCTCTCTCTCTCTCATTCTCTTCTCTGTCGCGAGCTCTTCGCACCAAATCTCTCGATTTCGCTAATTCAGTCACAAACACACCTATCTTCACCCACCCCTCTCTCTCTCAATCCGATTCGCCGATAATAAAACCGTCGAGAGAGAATAAAAAACCCGAAAATCCAACAAAAAGAAACCCCCGAAAAAAGTTTAACAGAAAGAGGAGAGGGAAATTCCGCCTTCCAAGCCCAAACCCATCAATAAAAATCCAATCTGATGCTTTTCCCCATATCAATTTTTACCTTTTGTTGATTCCCTCTTATCCTGATCTAGGAATTTTTATTTTTGTTTGGCCATGTTGTCCCTGGTGGTTTTAGGGTTTGTCTCGATTTGAGTTTCGAGATCGATTTGGGATTGGGATTGATGGTTCTTTTAAGTGAAGAAAGAAGTGGGATTGATTTGTTGAACAGATATGAAACGGAGTTGCTGGTGTGCGTGGGTTCGGTGGTCGCCGCGGCGGTGGTGAGAATCGAAATTGGTAGCGGCACATGTTGCCGGTGTTTGACTCCTCGACGACTGTAGCTGTTGCAGCAGATTTTTCTCCTGATTATTCATCGTCTTCTAATTTTCTCCTTAAAGTATATATCTTGCTCTTTCTCGGTCTTGTTTCTTCATTTCTGGATTATTTATTCATTTTGTGTGTTACACTGGTTGGTTTTTCCTTTTCTTTTTGGATGTTGAATTTTTGGGGTTTTTGACCAAGCTGAGTATGCTAGTCGGTGTTTTTCTTCTAGTTTTTCAGTGATGTTTGGTGGTTTGGATCCTTTCTCTGAAATTTTTTGTTGAAGCTGATTTGTGATTATGCTTTTTATTTTGCGTTTTAATTACCTTTTTTGGTATCTCTGCGTTTCCAGTTTGTTTAGTTTAATATTTTATCTTATCTTGTATGCTTTGTGTTTTGAGTTGGCTCAGGCTTACCGATGTTTTCGTGGTGGTTGTAATTGTTTTCCCTTTTCTTCTTCTTCTAGATTCAACGGATTCCTAAATTGCCACTTTATCCTCTTCAGAATGTCTGTGTGTTTCGGTAATTGCTCAATTGCCAAAAGCCTCTCTCAAAGATACCCTTTTCTTGGTTCATAATTGCTGTCCTATGAGTTTTCAATTATTTTTTATCCACATTTATGATTGTTTTGGTATGTTTTGATGCTATGTTTAACGTTACTGTTTTCAACTTCTTTTGAAATTATTTTATTTTTATTGCTTTGGATTTTTGCGTTCTCATTTAAATCTTCTGCTAATCTTAAATATGTTTAACTTATTATTAATTTGAATGTTTCCCGCTATCCCAGTAGCATACTGGTCCAATATAGTTGATTGTTTTCCATCACTAATTGCAGGATGGACGCAAGATTTATGTTGGTGATTGTGCACTTTTCAAGCCGCCCCAGGATTCCCCACCTTTCATTGGAATTATTCGGAAGCTAATTACAGGAAAAGAGGAAAGACTCAGTTTAGGGGTCAATTGGCTTTACCGACCTTCTGACATTAAGCTTGGAAAAGGTGCCTTCTTAGAAGCTGCACCTAACGAAATTTTCTACTCATTCCATAAGGATGAAATTCCGGCTGCATCATTACTCCATCCGTGCAAAGTCGCTTTCCTTCGTAAAGGTGTTGAACTTCCTTCAGGGATATCTTCATTTGTGTGCAGAAGAGTTTATGATACTGAGAACACGTGTTTATGGTGGTTAACTGATAAAGATTATATTAATGTAAGTGCATTTTCCCGTTTGCTTTCCTTTTTCTTGTAATTCATTATTATTTTAATTAGGTCTGTATTTAATTTTTTGATACAGGAACGGCAGGAAGAAGTAGACAAGTTATTAGACAAGACAAGACTAGAGATGCATGGGGCAGTGCCGTCAGGAGGCCGTTCTCCTAAACCCTTGAATGGTCCAACATCTGCACTAAAACCGAATTCAGATACTGCTCAGAACAGTACTTCATTCTCATCTCAGGGTAAAGTTAAGAAGAGGGAACGGAGTGATCAGGTTTCTGAACCTGCTAAACGGGAACGTTTGTCTAAACCAGAGGATAGGGATTTTGGTCAAAACCGGACTGAGCATGTATTCAAGTCTGAACTCACCAAAATAACTGATAAAGGAGGTCTTGTTGATTTAGGAGGAGTTGAGAGATTAGTACAACTTATGCAATCTGACAGTACCGATAAGAAAATAGATTTGGCTGGTCGAATAATGCTTGTTGATGTAATAGCAGTTACAGATAGAGTTGACTGTCTTGGGCATTTCGTGCAGCTCCGGGGTTTACCTGTTTTGGATGAATGGCTGCAGGAGGTACACAAAGGGAAAATTGGTGATGGTACCAGTTCTAAGGACAATGATAAATCTGTTGAAGAGTTTCTTTTGACACTACTTAGAGCATTGGACAAGCTACCTGTAAATCTTGATGCATTACAATCTTGTAATATGGGTCGATCAGTTAATCATTTGCGAACCCATAAAAATTCTGAAGTCCAGAAGAAAGCTAGGAGTTTAGTTGACACGTGGAAGAAGCGTGTTGAAGCTGAGATGAATATGAATGATTCAAAAACTGGATCGAGTCGTGGTGTTTCATGGCCCACCAAGCCAGCCCCATCTGAAGTTTCTCATGTAGGCAGCAGAAAGCTAGGGGCATCTGCTGATGGTGGATTTAGAAGTTCTGTAACACAGTCTTTGTCATCTAAAAGTTCTCAAGTTAAGCTTGCAGCTGGGGAAGGTGTTACAAAGTCATCTTCACCTGGTGCAATGAAATCCATGACCACTCAGGTTTCTAGAATGTTAATTGGGCCTGGAACCTCAGATCCACCTCTTACACCAATCAAAGAGGAAAGGAGCAGCAGTTCAAGTCAGTCTCAGAACAACAGCCAATCTTGTTCAAGTGAACATGCAAAGACAGTCGGTTCTTCATGTAGGGAAGATGCAAGAAGCTCAACTACTGGATCCGTGACTGTAAGTAGAGGTTCAAATGGTGCTTCTCGCCATCAAAAATCAAACCATGGTGTTCATGCATCTGTTGCCTCGGTAGCTCAAAAGGAGGTCATTGCAGCAAAAGTTAGTTCTGGAAATAGGAGCTCAAACTCTGACAAGGTATCACCAACTCGAGTTTCACATGATAGAGTGCCTGATATTTCCAATGTGGATCATGGAAACAATCAGCGGCTCATTGTGCGGTTACCTCACACTAATCGAAGTCCTTCAAGAGGTGCTAGTGGGAGTTCTTTGGATGATCTTGCTGCCATAAGTGGTAGAACGTCTCCTCCACCTGAAAGGCATGATAACAATGACAGGAAAGCTAGGGGAAGAGGTGAAATTTCACGATGTAATAATTTATCAAGTGGGAATTCGAATTTATGTCAAGGGAAAGATGGACAGTATGGGCATGATGAAGGTAATGCTGTGACTGCTTCTGCCGAACGGCAGAAAATTGACGAAGAAGGTTCAAAGGTACTGGAAGAATCAAAGGCTACTGACTCACTATTGGGGACTATGCCTAGATTGGGGAAACCTTATGATGCTTCTTTGAGCTCCATAAATGCTTTGGTTGAAAGCTGCGCAAAGATTTCTGAAGCTAATGCATCTGCTTCACCTGAGGATGATGATGTTGGGATGAACCTGCTTGCAAGTGTGGCAGCAGGAGAAATTCTGAAAGCTGATACTGTCTCACCTTCAACTTCTCGCAGAAGTTCACCTGTAGCAGAGGAGTCATCCTCTGGCGATGATAGCAAACCAGAACACATGGCTGAAGAAGCTGGGAAAATCCAATGCAAGCCTATTGATGTAACCGATGCTGGTCCAATTGCAGAAGTACTTGATTCTGTTGATTCGTTGTTGGCTAAGAAGGATTTGGGGCATACAGCTGACAAAATGCACAAATACACGTCTGGGGATTGTGGAGTTCCTTTGGTTGAATCTGAAGATAAAGAAGGGATATCTTCTTTTACAAATTTGCAACAATCTGGTGAAGTTTCTTGTTTGAGATCTGATGTGAAGTCAATTGAGCCAGCATGTGATCCTTCAGTTGTAGGGTTGCCTATTGTTCAAAAGGTTGAGATTAAGAGGGAGGTTGAAGCTGTCCACCACTCTCTTGAGCATAGAATATCAGTAAGTGAGAGGGATCAACATAATTTCATTTCAGTGAAATCTGAAGGCAGGACTGCTGCACTGAATGATGAAAGGAAGGCTGATTGTGCACATGAAAGAGTGGAGGAAAGCAGTGTGGCGGCTGTATCAGAATTAGCTGTTACCGGCGCAAAATGTGGGAAGGAGGTGAATGAAAAACCAACATGCTCATCATTGGAGGTTAGTCTTCAAAAGCATAATGCTCTTGATCATGATTCACTTAGTGGTGTCTCAACAGAGCAGAAGCCATCTGAAAATGTGGACATTAAACTGGACCCTTCAGACAGAAAAAGTGATCATACTAGTCTGCCATCTCCTTCTGGAATGTCCCTTGTGGAGCACATGGCTGAGGTTCCTGACAAATCTAGGACAGAAGGTCATGTTGAGCTGAATGAGCGACCGTGGACAGGCTTAGTTTCATCTGGTTCAGATCATAATATTGAATGTACTGCAGAGAATTTAGATAGAAAAGATGTGCAGGGTGCATCTGCTTCTCATGTGGGCTTGCCCATTGTTTCCCTTCAAAAAAATGAACCATGTGACACATCTATGGGCTTCAAGTCTGATGGTGTTGAATCAGATGTGATAATAGAGCCACATGCTTCTGTTGCAAATGCTTCAGTCTCAGTTGCATGCTCTGGCGGGTCTGTGAAGCTTGACTTTGATTTGAATGAAGGCTTTTCGATTGATGATGGAAACCAAGTTGAGCCTGCTCAATCTGTGGGTCCTGATATCTCATCTACTATTCATCTGCCTTGTCCTTTGCCTATTCCCTTATCATCTATATCTGGAACCTTGTCTACTTCAATTACTGTGGCTGCTGCTGCCAAAGGCCCATTTGTTCTTCCTGAAAACCCACTACGTACCAAGGGAGAACTTGGGTGGAAAGGATCGGCTGCTACAAGTGCTTTTCGACCAGCTGAACCTAGAAAGAATTTGGAAATGGGTCTGAATTTTGGTGAAACCTCAATGGTTGATGCATCTGGAAAAGGCCGCACTCCTTTAGATTTTGACCTAAATATTCCAGATGAGAGAGTTCTAGAAGATGTAATCTCTCAAAATTCTGCTCGAGCTTCTTGTTCTGAGTCTGGAGCTCGTGATCGCTCTGATGGTGGATTTGATCTTGACTTGAACAAAGCTGATGAGAGCTCAGACACTGGATTTCTCTCAAACAACAGCTCTCGCTTTGAAATTTCTACGATATCAAACAAATCATCACTACCTGGTGGACTGTCAAATGGTGCACTTAGTATTTCCAGAGGCTTTGATTTAAACAATGGACCAGGCCTTGATGAAGTTGCCCCTGAAGCAGCACCACACAATCTGTCGGTCAAAAGTAGTTTACCTTTTCCATCACCTGTTCCTGGTCTAAGAATGAATAGTGCAGAATTTGGAAATTTCTCTTGGTACCTTCCAGCCAACACCTATTCAGCCATCTCAGTCCCATCAGTTTTCCCTGGTAGAGCAGAACATAGTTTTGTTGCTCCTGCTGGATCGCAGAGGATTTTGGCTCCTCCAAATGCTAGCACGACTTTTGGGCCTGAAATTTACCGGGGCTCAGTGTTATCATCTTCTCCAGCAGTGCCTTTTCCAGCCACTACCCCATTCCAATATCCGGGATTCCCATTTGAAACCAGCTTCCCTCTGGCATCAAACACTTTTTCTGGTGCTTCAACAGCATATATGGAATCATCTTCTGGCAATGCACTTTGTTTTCCTACTGTTCCTTCACAATTAGTAGGACCTGCTTGTGTAGTCTCGTCTCCTTATCCTAGACAGTATGCAATGAGCCTTCCTGGTGGCAGCAGCAATGCAAGTTCTGACAGCAGGAAATGGGGTGGCCAACTTGATCTGAATGCAGGTCCTGGAGCTAGTGATGGAGAGCGTAGGGAGGAGAGACTGTCTTCTGCAATAAGACAACATACTCTTCCCGGTTCACAAGTGATGACAGAGGAGCAGATGAAGATGTATCAGGTGGCTGGTGGAGCGGGAAACAGTGTATTCAAGAGAAAGGATCCTGATGGAAGCTGGGATCCATCCGATAGATTCCACAGCTTCAGACAATCATCATGGCAATAGGTTAACAACGCAATGGTTCAAAATATTTTGGAGAGGTGAGCCATTTGTTGGAGGACACAGTTCAGTGATTTGATTTTCAATTTTGTTATGTCCTATGTTATCTTTTTGGAGTGGAATGTTTGGGTCAGTTTGTAGGAGTAGAGATGTGCTGCGGAGGGAAGGAATGATCACTCTGCATAACTGCCCTTTGAAATTATCTTACGAAATATTGATTTGTGCATTCTTTTTAACACTTGTTCCCATTTTCAAGGAACTGGAAGGCAGATTCATGAAGAGCCATGGCCACAAAAGGACCAAGTTACAAAGGGCGCTGTTCTTTGTTCAACCAGATATAAAACCCGACCGGGAAGGGGCAAGATGGCTCCTCTGTCTCCTATAACAGTTCGAGAAAGAAACGGTGCCATCAACTTAATCGCAGCAGCAGCAGCATTACCAACAATGCTTTGCAGGATTTTTCGTCTGACCAAAGTGAGGGCCAACCAAAAACCTGAGCACTTTAGGACATCAAGAGCTTGTGACAACATAATTTGGAAACTTCCTGACTAGATGTGGTCATTGAGTTCTTTTTCCTCCCTTTCTTGATTGTACAGTGATAAATCAAAAATGAATTTGGTTGCCTCAAATGGTGTTTGATATATTTAGAAATTTAATTTTTAGGCATAAATGTTATGGATGCTGCTGATATTGATAAGGTATTTCAAGGTTACCCTGTGCCTGTATAGTTTCCATGCCTTGGTCTGTGCAAACCAGTGTCTCTGTTCTGACTCAGCTTTAAACATTCAGCTATGCGCATTTCCTCATTTTGTCTTTTGATGATGTTTGTTCCTATCCAGGACATCGTTGAGGCACGATTTGAATGGTAGTTGTATGGTCTCCCAGGTTAAAATGCCAAGCAACTTGCACATTTGTCCCTGCGTTGCATACCATTTATACAAAACGCCATTTCTAACCTTCTTCTTCTTATACTGAAACCATGGCTATGAGCCAATTAAGCTTCGCCAATCAGGCAATTAAGTGCAAGTGTGAGCAAATCTGAACAGAGCAAATAAAATTTGAATTTAAATTTAAATTTGATTTAAAATTTAGAATTTCATTTTTTAAAAGTTCAAAGTCCTTTCAAATCCTAATTATTTTGAATTATGTTTGTTGAATTCAGACCAAAAATACCAAACTACTCCAACAAACAAGATTGGTAATAATTCAAACTATACTCGAGGTTCAATTATAAGTTTATAACATGGATTGATAGAGAGATATGATGAGATTGATTTGATTCAACAATCACTGTCATTCGTGTATGATGACAAATCTTCCATTTAGTTATGACCAAATATTTATATGATAATGACAGTCTTTTTTGTCTCAGACATATGTTAGTGGGAAAAGCTAAAGCGTGTAATGACTACAAGACCGAAATTAGTCGATGAAAGCTTCATGTTTCGAACAAGTTTCGCCGGAAAATCAGGTAAATTAAGTAACCACGGTCCACAACAACAGGAAACGGCACATGCAATCAGCTAAACCAGTGGTGTTCCACAAGTCATAAACCTGTATCGCACGGTTGACATTACAGTACATAAAGATATTCTTTTTGACCTTCCTATCATAGAATTACAACTGCCCTTAACCAGGTCCACGTACGTGTTTAGTGAGGGAAGAGCAAGTACTAGAACCCTGACCTTTCCAATATTCTTTGCCAATTACCAAAGATATGTAATGCTTTTGTATAAGGGAATAAATCTTTCTTTTTCAGACACGAATCACATACATGACTGTCTGTGTCTCTCCATATGCATGACTAAGAAAAATGAAGTCTTCTTCTTCTTCTTCTTCTTCTTTCTCTTCCTTTTTGTTTTACAGCCACAAGGAAAGATGCCTCAAAATGGGGAGATCAGTACCTTTCTTGTTATCATCTCTAGGCCTAACCACCATTTTCAGCATGATACTTCTCTTTTCTCCAAACCCTTTTAAGGTCATGCCAAAAAATGATGACCCTGATGATCAAAAGCTCCTGTTGATGGAACCACAAAAGGGTATAATACCTTTCAATCAAATGCTTCAACCCCATGTACCTTTCTTTTTGCTTGTTCTTTTAATTTTTTTTGGATTTCCCTTGAGTTTTACTTTGCAACGGCATGAATTGAGTTATGATGTTTGGTTTTGTAGTGGAAGACAATTGTGACTTGTTCAAAGGTCACTGGATACCAGATCTTAATAAGGTTTCTCAGTATACAAATTCAAGTTGTGTAACGATTCCAGACTCAAAGAATTGTTTCAGACATGGGAGGGTGGACAGAGATTTCCTTAACTGGAGATGGAAGCCTGAAAAATGTGATCTTCCAAGCTTTGATCCTCATGCTTTCTTAGAAATTGTCAGAGGAAAGACACTAGCTTTCGTTGGTGATTCAGTTGCTAGAAACCACATGGAATCACTGCTATGCCTCCTCTCAAAGGTCAGTTCATGTCTCTTTCATTTCTCTCCTCATGAACATAAATTATGAGATTTAAGCCTTTTACCGTACAATTTTGGACCTTTCGTCTCTGACATATTCAGGAGTTTGTCGGAATCAATAAACGACAGAGAACAAGTTGCATGCATTAGAAATTTGCTTGTCACTTTAAGTGCCTCATCGGATAGGAATTCCAAGGTGGTGTTTGTTCATCAGTTTCCTTTTCAAAATGGCGAGTTTGGTTTTGAATTAATTGATGATTATGTTGGAAACAAAATCTTAGAAACAAAGTGGAAAGATGCTTAGCAACTGCTATTCTCATCTACGCTGATACCTAAATAAGCCTGAATTTCTGAGTGCAGCTTCATGCCAATCATGTGCTTTGTCTGTAAAAGGCAATTTACTGTATCAGAACATGCAGTAGCTGTGATTGGAACAGCTTGGTTTTATTTTTTTTTTGCTATTCTCATCTACGCTGATACCTAAATAAGCCTGAATTTCTGAGTGCAGCTTCATGCCAATCATGAGCTTTGTCTGTAAAAGGCAATTTACTGTATCAGAGCATGCAGTAGCTGTGATTGGAATAGCTTGGTTGCTATTTCTGTACCAATAAGGATCATTTCCTCTGCCCATATTGTGCTCACAGGAAAAGAGTTGAAAGTAACAGAATGTGTGAAGACATGTGACAGTTGTTAATAGCATTTATAGTAATTCTGTGGAAGTTAAACTCTCAACTAAAAGTTGCTTAACTATGTTTTGGTCTTCATATTAAATCTAAAAATGGTGTTTTCCCCGCAGGAGGAAGCTCCAAAGGATGTTTACAAGGATTCTGAAGATAGGAACCGGATATGGCACTTTCCTGTCCACGACT
>JANKOE010000001.1:42992996-43016307 GCA_026284465.1 Erythroxylum citrifolium | reverse complement strand
CTTATCTCTTGAATAGATTTGGGCTGATCGAGGGCCAATGATTTCTTGAACTCTTCATCCCACGTGTTGCTCATAAGTGCTGCCAACATGAAAGAACAAGTGAGGTCAGGGACTTCAACAGCTTCATTGTTGAACCGAGTGATGAACTCCCGTAAGCTTTTGTTCTTTCCTTGGGTCAATTGCATCACCTCCAAGGCAGTCTTTTGTGGTCGTTTACTTGTAGCAAATTGGTTGAGAAATAGTAGCTTAAAGTTTTCGAAGCAAGTGATGCAACACAGAGGTAGACTATTGAACCATCGTCGAGCTTCTTCTTGAAAGGCGGTACAGAATGCCTTGCATTGAATGGCATCAGGGACGCAATGTAGGTTCATTATCGACTGGAAGTGCTGCAGATAGTCTAAGGGATCGGTCTTTCCAATATACTTTTCCGGCGTCGGTATTTTGGTATCGACCGCAGGGAGGCTATCCAGGATCTTTGGAATGAAAGGAGAATTATACTGTGTGGACGTTCGGCCCGGGTGGGAATTGATGGCCAGATTGATTCGATCGTCCACGATTTTTTCTAAAGCTTCAGCAGAGTGGCGACCGGCCATCACACCAATCTGCCGAGCAGGAGTCTGCTGTAGTTCCGGCTGAGACTGTAGGATTTGGCGAATCAATAGATCATCCGCTTCCTTGTTCCAAAAGGTTGATCCCCAACCCTAAGGGCCCCCAGTCGCAGGCCCTTAGATCATCCGCTTCCTCTATCTGTCTTCGGGTGAGGGAGGTTTGTTATGGTGCAGGTGGATTTACGTCCAGGGGGCGCTGGGAATTAAGATGCGAATTAGCCTTGGCGTTGTCCTCTAGGGCTACGCTCTGTTCTTCTTGATCTTGGTTCTGAAGTTGTGGTTGATTGTTCGGGTGCGAGGATTGAGTGCGGGAATCGTGATGTGGTGGCGGGAGAGTGACGGGTAACTGCAAACCCATCCGTTGCAGCGCAAGTGCCGTGACGGCGGCTATATCAGGATTGGCTGCTGCCGCCTGACTGACCTATGTGTTTTGGACGTGGTGCCCTGATGTCGGGCCCCACGGTGGGTGCCAACTGGTTCAGTCTGAATCTGCTGGGACTGGACGCCATTATTTGGATCCATGAATCTGAATAACTTTGGCTAGAGAATACCTGCAAAACAAATAAAGGCACACCGGAGGTTGACTCCCGGAAAGCCCCTCCGACACTCAAGTCAGTCTTTTTGTGAGGGTTTTGGTGCCTAGGAATTAAGAGAGCACGAGGGTTCTGAAGTCGTACCCTTTTTTCTGATGAGGTAATAAGTTTATATAGTAAATATCTGTAGGAATTAGGTCAACGTCGAGAAACGGGGGCACCGTTCTGAGTTTGGACTTAGGCCTAGCACGATCGATCCAACCAAAACTAATTAACTTTTAACATTATTAAAGTAAATCAATTTAGAAAATTAAAAATTAGATATAAAAATTGGTTAGTTCAAAACTTTTATAGTTAACCTGATCAAATCGGTTGAGTTTTTTAATTATTAGTAAAAATTTATATAAGATTATGTAAATTGAACATTGTTATTGATATTAACAATCAAACAAATTTTAATTAAAAACAAAAAACAAAAATTACAAGCATCAGGAAAGAAAAAAGAATTAGAACCATAATGTCCAAAATAAATATGATTTCTAATCGAACTTGTTTCATGGGCTGTGCTTCAAAGTTAAGAAGAGAATAATTAAATTTGACTACTACATATAACTCCAAAGATCACACATCCCCACAATCATTAATTAAGATTATGGTTGCTTTCACAATTGTCTAATTCAAAGAACAAATCATGAGTAAAAGATCACAGCATCACCACAATCATAAATTAAGATTATGGTTGCTTTCACAATTGTCTAATCCAAAGAACAAATCATGAGTATGGTTTCACTGTACAAGTAGACAGACAAGACAGAGCCAAGGGCCCGCAGTGCCTTAAAGAGAGATTTGTTATTATAGTTCCTAATATACATTATTAATCACTCCAACCATAGAGATTCCATTTTGCTTGCTCTAACTTAATGTATAGTATGCCCATATGAGTATTTGTCTTTACTACCTGCACAAGGTCATTTACATGTAATAGGGATTATATTTGTGTCCATATTCAGTCTAATTCGAATTAAAGTCAAGATTAGGTCTAAATTTTAAGTCGAATTCAAACATTATCTTTAATTTTTGAGCTTTAATCGAACTCAAATTTAAGTATTTCGACTCAATTCAATTTAAAGTTTGAAAGTGTCAAGTAAATTTATTAAAATGATGCTATTTTTGAAATAACATTAATTTGTATTTATTAGAAATGTTGAATTCTTATAAAAAATTTAAATCAGATTTCGAAATCAACTTTATGTATTATTTTGATTTATCGATTCATTAAATTATTTACCTTATACATATAATCTCTATGTATTATGTGTTATGTTGGTAGTCAGAAACAAAAAAAAAATTGAAACAGAAGAACCCGCAGTCGTTAGCTATTAAAATTAAAGTCATGATTATATATATAATTTACATGTTAACGCTTTATTAAAAATTAAATATATTTTTATTTATAATAATATTTTATATTGTAATATTATTAAAATAATATACATTGCATTCAAAATATGGTTTGTAAATTATACAGAATATAATAAGTATTTATTTATTTCATTTGTAAAAACATTAAGATTAAAATTACATGTTTAGTAATTAAATTATTTAATTGTGACATTGCATAGTCTAAATTGATAATTTATATATTAAAATTTGATAAAAACTCAATTCTATTAGTATTTAAGATACTCTCGAAATTTTAATTTTGAACTTGATACAATATAATAATGTTTTAAAATTTGGATTAGAAGTTAAAATAAGAGGTGTAAAAAGTTTAACCGATATTAGACCACCTTAAAACTAACTAAAGATTGAATAAAATTAAAAAAATTTTGAAATATGATTGAAAGAGATTGTTTTTACTCATCGAAAAATTTGAAGTTTAATTAAATAAAAATTAATTGATTTATTTTAGCTTATAATAACTTATTAATGTATAGAAATTTAAACGGATGAATTTAGAAAATAAAAATTATTAAAATAAATCAAACCTAAAATTTGATAACTGAACTAAAAATTAAACGGTTAAAAGTTTAGGTTTAACGGCTGAATCGGTTAGATTTTTTAATTCTTGTATATAATAATAAATACTAATTTATAATTTTAAGAAATATTAAAAGGAGAATTCATACCTTTTATCTAATGTCATTGATGGGTAAGACGCCTTTTATGAGACACAGACGGTCAAGTAACAACTGCAAAAGATGGAAACAAAAGCCAAATATGACTTTTAAAAAAGGCGGCGCCTGCCAAATATGACTTTTAAAAAAGGTTGCCAAGATGAAGAGCTCCGCCGAGGAATACGAAGCTCATAAAAGCTGCAAACCGGCGACTGTCAGTTTTCCTGAATGATACTATATAAACTGGACATTTTGGTCCAGTTATTCACTATATATCTTCATAGGCATTGCAGTGGTTACTAGGCAAAAGAGGAGCCTTTCTGTTGGACGAATCTTCACTTTCCAGGGCCATGTTCCTCTCCTTTATCTGTCCCCACATCACACTATAAAACCCAATTGCAATAATGAGAGAACCAACCACACTGCAATACGTAGAGCATGGAACCATTATTTCATTGGACTTTTTGTATACTTTCCGAGTTGCTAATACTGAAATCTGGATACTAACATGTTTAATACCTGCCAAGGTAAAGGGTATCACCAAGGATTATGATAGTCATAAATACTGTAATGGCGATTTCCAGTGGCCTGAACATTGCTACAAATACAGGCCCCTTCCAATGCAAGCACCAAGTCTGGATCGCAATCCGGATCAAACTCCCAAATACTGCCTACAACAAATCACAGACAATCAATCCAAAAACTTTGTGAAGTTCCATAGATGAAACTGCAACCTTTTCCACTCACCGAGCAGACTATGAAAATTAGTTCAGTGCCAGGCTTTATTCTCCATGCGTATGGATCTCCTTCGAAGATGACTGCAAAAACCGCAGCTTGGATTGTGACAAAGAAGGTGAAGAAAAAGACTATGGTCATTCCTTCAGGATACTCCTTAACTGTGGCTCCCTAGATGTAAAAATGCAATTGTAGTCATACAAACAATGGCTGATTCTTTAATTTTACTTTTTCTGAATTAGATGCAAGAAAATGGCTAATTATAATTTCATTTTACCTGCAGAATGGTCCATCCTGCAGCCAAAATGGAAACGATTAGAAAAAGGAAACCTCCAAGGATCCAATCTGATTGCTTTGACATAAGAAGAAGCTGATGATGGGATCCTGAAGTTGAAGTCGTCCAGATTGCAGGGCCTTTATATAGAGTCACAAGAAATGCTCCTGCTACGGATAAAACTGCTCCAAGTGACTTTGCTTGGCCGGTTGATCTCCTTAAATCGAGAGCTTCCATCCTGAGTAATTCCAAAATCATCAGACCACTAAACCTTATAGACCCATGTTGATGCCAGAATCGTACCTACGTACCTGAAAATGACTGCAAGCAGGAAAGTGAAAATCGGTATAAGGTTGGCCATTGCAGACAAAAGAGTAGGGGAGCTCAATTTGATGCCTGTTGAAGACAGAATCTGACCAGTACTCCTGGAACAGAACTACACTCTTCAGCTTGAATCGATCACACAAATTCTCACAAATTCTATTAAGTTCTCTAACATATCTTACCCTATTAAAGCCAAAAGGAAGAATCTACAGAGAAGTGGAAAAGTGAGAGGAGCTCTTCTCCGCCTGAAAACAAGAGGTTTAAAATCCTGTAAAGGAGTGTAACTAACCTAACCAAATATGGAAGCAAGGAACAGGGGTTTTTAAGATGGAAGAAACATAAGAACCTGTGGAAGATGAAGTAAGGAAGGAGGATTATGGTACCAAGAGCATTGGAGTATACAACAGAAACAAACTCGCTCATTCCTTCAACTAAGGCAGCTTTGTTTATAATGGACACAGCAGCGTCCGTAAAGTCCAGTGTCAACATTGCTGCGAAGGGTACTACTTCCCATATCCAAGAAGCCATGTTCACTGTCCTATCTCAAATTCCTGGAAACCTTCAGGCAGCAAGGAAAGAGAAGGAGAAGGAGTTTCTAGTTGTACAAGGTCAACGGTTAACAGTGATGAAACTATAAAAAAATGGGGGTTAGCTAGGCTCCATTATGGAACGTCTCAAAGCTTGGAGGAAAATACAAGCATATAAATTATTGCGAGTTTTATTATATATGATTAAATATTGGAAAAAAGATATTATTTTTATAAAATAAAAAATTTATTTAATAAAGATAATTGTTAATAACTAATAATAATAATTGTCTAGTTATTTTTTAAATATTTAGAAAATTTTAAACTCTTTATTTCAGTTTTTCTCCTAAGCCACCCAACAGATTCTGAGGTGAATGTAGAAGTTAAAAGCTTGCTGATTAGTTTTCTTGCCAAACTGAATGGCACCAAGGGCTTCCTTGATCCTAGTTTTGGCTGGAATAACATGACTGATACCTGCCTTCAGGGTTGGGAAGGTGTTACATATGAAGGTGAATCAGTGACACAAATAAAACTCGTCGGTTCTGGACTTTCCGGAGAACTTGATGAAGGTTCTCTTTGCATGGCACCTCTTAACATTCCTGACCAGCTACCAACTGGGATTGAAAATTGCAGAAACCTGAGTGTTTTGGTGATTGGAAATAACAAAGTTTTCAGGAATCCTTCCTGACACACTCTCCATGCTAAAGAACCTAAAAAGACGATGTTTCAAACATTATGTTCACTGGTAACTTGCCAGAGTTGTCCAAGATTTCAGGCCTCAGAAATTTTCTGGCAGATCATAATCGAGTTTTTTTTTTTTTTTGAAAAGCAGATCATAATCGAGTTACAGGTAAGATACCAAGCTTCGACTTCTCCAATTTTGATAGGTTCAATGTTTCCATCAACAACTTCAGCGGTCCGATTCCAAACACCAATGGGCGATGCAACGAGAGCAACTTCATGCACAACCCTTTGTTGTGTGGACCACCACTGTGAAACCTTTGTGCAATTTCACAGAGAGTTCACCAATTCCTTCAGGTGAGGGGAAACTCGGAGGATAGCTTCAAAAAGAGAGATTGTTATGTGCTCTGGTTATGGCATTTTAGCCCTCTTCTTCATCATCCTCATTGCTGGAAAGATCTATACGAGCAGGAAAACAGAAGAGAAAGGTAATGAAGTAAACAAAACTGTGTTAGTTCATGACAATTTCAAAGATCCCAGTGCTCTATCAGGTGATCATAAACCTGTGACAAATGCATCAACCCTTAAGCAACTTCAGTTCAAAGTGCTATTGTTTTTTTGACTTTGATTGCTCAATTTCTATCCATATTGGGAAGAAATGAGAATGAGAAGAATTTGTTAAGTTATAAAAGAACTACGGAATGAGTAGAGTTTTAATGATAAGAAGGGAGGAGTTCTTTTATAACTTAACAAACTCTACTCATTCTAATATCTTCCCAATATGGGATAGAAATTGAGTCACCAAAATAAAAAAAAAACAACAAATCAAAATTGGTGGTTCAATTTGGTGGCTCAATTTCTATCCCATATTGGGAAAATATTATAATGAGAGGAGTTTGTTAAGTTATAAAAGAACTCCTCCCTTTCCTATTCTCATCCATCCCAAAATTTGATGTATACTTAAAATTTGTACACATATTTAGTATTCTCTTTTTAACAAGAGCAGGCTGCCTTAAGTGATGCTTAGAGACTAGGCACAATTGGCCAAACGTCGTTATCAATTTTCGGGTTTGTTCTTTTTTATCTCTTTTATTTATTCCACATTTATAGTATTCAATATTATTTGTAGGGTATATTTGTAGTGTTGTATTCAATTTATTTGAGTGTATTTTTCTATTCGTGTGTATACACGGGTTAGATTGTGATAAATACATCGTGCACGTAATTTCTATCTAAGAGACCGAGTTTTAAATGGGACCGTTTGTGATCCCTCTGCCCTTTCCTGAGATTTTACGTAGAATGGTAATACTGTCTTAGGAGTCCGTTTAACGGTCTTTCTTAGACATTACTGAATCGGTTCACTTCACTAATTGTTTACTTTAGAAGAAAAAATTACTCGATTTTTCCCGACAAGTGCAACGGCCTCTTCCTCACTGATCGTTCTTACCAATCCGGTAGTGAATTGCTAAACTTTGACAAATTGTTGAGAGCTCCTGCTGAATTGCTCGGAAGAGGAAAACATGGTAGCTTTTATATGGCATGCTCGAGGAGGGAGATAAGGTGTCTGTCAAAAGGATTAAGAACTGCGAAATTTCGAGTGACTAATCTAAGATTTAGAATGCAAAGGATATACGAAGTGAAGCATCCAAATGTATTGACACCTCTTGCCTTCTACTCTTCAGATCAAGAGAAGCCATTGGTCTACGAATTTCAACAGAATGGAAGTCTCGCTGAGATTTATCCTTGGTAGCTACACAATCTCTCCATGTTCTTGCTGCAATAATTTCTGGCACGGGACATTCTCTTTTCAGGAAGCCAACTTGGTCGAGACTTCGGCTGGGCAAGCAGACTTGGGGTTGCAGACCATTGCTGAAGCAATATCCTACATGCATCGAGAACTTTTCGATGACGGGATTGCTCATGGAAACCTGAAATCCTCCGACATCTTTCTGAACAATAAGTTGGAACCTTGCGTAAGCGAATATGGACTCAAGGCCGTTGATAATCAGGAGTCCTTGTTGGGATTAATTCAAATTTTAGAGTTATTTAATTTATTTTTTAAAATAGGTATTAGATTATCTTAAGAATTAGTTTGATTTATGTCACATGATTAGTAAATTTATTTAGTTATCCAAGTCTTTGAGAAGTTAGTAAGTTGTGGAGTCGTGGTAATAGTAGTGGGTCAATTAGTGTAGGTAGTGGGGTCAATTAGTAACCATTATTTCCTATTTTTATGCCTTAGAATTATATAAATCGTATTTTGTTTTTTATGTGAAGAAAATCTAAACTATTTGTGTTTCAATCAATATCTTTCTTTCCTATTATTTTTCTTTATCTTTTGTTCTTCAAAAATTCCAACAGTCCTCCTCCATAGCTGCCAATGTTACGAGTTTCAGAGGCCTGCAACGACCAGTTACAAGTTCATCAAATGCCTTCCAAGAAGACATCAATGGTTTTGGACTGATCATGCTCGAGCTACTAACTGGTAAGCTGACACAGACTAAAGGAGAAAGGCCGACGACAAACCAAGTCGTTCAAATGATTAGAGCCTTTAACGGACGAGGAACAAAGATCTGCAGCTACTGAGCAATGAATAGTCAATAATTAAACTTTCGAAAGCTGAATTATGAACTTAAACTGACATTGACATGTGTAGAGAAAACGTTGTTCGATTATATATCTGTGTTCAAATCCAGTTTAACTCCAGAAAATATCATTTCCTTTCTGCAAATCACGTTTGAAGCTTAGATAACATATGGTCGGGCCAGATTTGCCATCTCTAGGCACATCAAACTTTAAAAACAGATTTCTGTAACATCAATATGGTATGCTTTAAATGTCACAACACTTTCATACTTGTATTAAAGTTGAGATTTGGAGAACATCAATGTTGAGAAACAAAGATGAAGCAATGTCTCATGTTCTAGACGAAGCTTCTCCAATAGAAATTGACATTTCAAGCAAAAGATATGGACTTTTTATATAGTTTAAGAAATTTTACAGAAGCACTTTAATCTTCAAAATTCTCAAAAACATTATACAATTTTATTTTCTTAAACTTTAATTAAAAATACTAATCAAATATACGTGTGGTAAACATCAAACTTAATTATATTAATCAAATACTATTTACTCGACGATTCTAACGTACTTTTAAATTCGAATTAAACATATTAAATTCTATTTCAACTAAAAATTTATTATTATTATCTTAAATTATTAATTTAAATCAAATTTTGATTAATTTGAATTATTGTATTTGTAATATTTGATTAGCCTATATATTTATTTTTTGTTATTTTTTTATTGAAGTATAAAAATCTAAAAATTAGAAAAAATTTAAATTTATTAAACTATAAAAAATTATGTCTTTTACTTTTATGTTTTTGTTGCAATCATTGTTGCTTGTAAGAGAGAGACTTAATCATTGATTAAGCGAAGATACAGCTATTTTGCTTAATGTCTTTGTAATAACCCTTTTCACCAGGAACATTATTCTTTCTTCTAATCACCAACCACTCAATTACTTCCACTTCACCGTATCTCGCCACTAGCAGTCGGTGAAAACGACATTAACATTGAAAGTTTGGAGTGACTTATTTTAATTTATAAAAGTTTATTAATTTATAAAAATTGACTGATTAATTAATAAACTGGTTATTTTTTAACAACATAAGTTATTGAAGTAAATATAACTAAAAAGTTCAAAACTGAACTGAAAAAATTGGTCGATTTAAAGTTTTTACAGTTGAACCGGTTAAACCGATTGAATTTTTTAATCACTAATGCAAATACTAGTTGAATAGAATTATGATATTAATTTATTTAAAAACATGTTATTTAAGAATTCTTATATACATTTTTTCCTATGCATAGTTGAAAAGTATTAATTATAAATTTTAATGTTGTAAAGAACAATTATTATCAATTTCAATGTTATTAAAAAATCATAAAATGCACTTGATTAGAACCCTATTGTTATTGATACATTAAATAATCTATTAAAAATTAATTATTTTAAATTTGTTAGGTATATTTGATAATTTATTCAATACATATTCGAAGAATATTAATTATTGTTAAGATATATGGTATATATCTTAGTATTTGGTTTTGGTATTTTTTGATAATTAGACATCTAAGATAATGTTGAAGAGTTTAAAATTCAAATCTAAGTTAATTGAATTTAATTGGAGATAATCTTCTAGTTGTGATAGGGTTTTATCTTTAATTAATGTATATCTTGACAAGAAGTATGTATATTACGTTTGGGGTACTGCTGGAATTTCGGATGAGTGGTAAAGGGTTTTTGGATGAACATTGGTCTTTGACGTGTGGTATTTTGGTATGATAATTGACAACTATCTTGAGTGCTCTTTTGAGGGTGCATCAATTGTTTTTTTTTTTGTGAAAAATTCCTAAACTGATTTTAGGGTTTCTGGCTTTGGTCAGACAGACAGTTGTGTTTATGAGTGAGTATTGTGAGTGCCTTAGGCATTGTGTGAATTGATGGGTTATTATTGAAGATGTGAGTTGTTTGTTTGTATGTTCTTTGGTGGTGTGTTTCTTGCTTGATTGATAACAATTAAAAGGTGCAGTACATATTTTTTGAGTAGGAGATTCATGACTCTGTATTGATCGTGTGAAGATTGCTTATGTTGGACTGTCATCCTTGTGGAGTGGTGCACGATTGGATTGATTGTGTGTGAACAACTTTCAGATCTCTTTTGGAGGAGCTAAACCTATAAGAAAGTTGTTCTGTTTCAATCTCAGTTGTGTTCAGATTTTGCTATTAAATTTTTTCAGACACTTGTATTTTTTATTTATTGTTTTTCAATTAATAGATTGTTGAGATAAATCCTTTGTTAAGGTTAATACGAGGCGGTCGTATTATTGGGTGTGAAATTACTTTCACAGGTAGTGAGAACGAGGGATAGTGTCAAGGGTTGAGTGATGTCGACCCAGTAAAGCCTTGTGTAAAAATTATTGTCGTTAGTGAAAGTATTAAGCTGGGTGAAGATCCCGCAGATATAGGCAGGGTGTACCGAACAACATTACCAAATCTCTTGTGCTTTTTATTTTTTTGCTTTTGATTGCTTTTGTTTTCATTTATGCTAAAGACGTCCACGGTAAAATTGAAAAGTTTGCAAAACTACTACTACTTTCAGTTTTTCAATTATAAATATTAGTTATAAAAAAACAATTATTATAAATTTTAAAGTTATTAAAAATGATAAAATAGTGAACAATACAATTATAGTCCAAAAAGAAAATATAAATTTAATCCAAAACCTACCTCTAGTTCCCTTTAAACTTAAGAAAAAGAAGTGATACATCATACTTGTATCATTCAATAAAGACATATTAAACCCAGCACTTTTAAAATAAATATCTTAATCAATCTAGGAAACTTTCAAAGGTAGCATCAAGATGATATTAATAAACAAATCAATCTTTTTTCTATTAATTTTATTTAATTCGAATAAAAAAAGTCGATAGCACTGCACATGATTTTCTCAAGGATTCGGTCTATTTAATTATAATTCCAATCATATTTATAAATTAAACATATTTCTATAAGGTGTACGGTTTGGTGCCACGTCTCTTGTCATAGATAATTAATAACATTTTCAAATTTAACGCCTGAACAAAATTTTTATTAAAATATTATTTTGTTTTTGTTTTTGTTATTACTGTAACTTAATTTTTAATTGTTAATTTATTATGTAATTTTATAAAATAATATATATTCTCAATTATCTATTTGATATATATATATTAAATTATTAAATTTCTAATAATATATAATTTTATAAAAGTTATATATACTAAATAATCTATTTGGTGTATATAAAAATTAATTTATTAATTTACTAAATTATAGTAATATAATAGTGTATATAAAAAATAACAAAAAATCTACCAAATCTTTAGATAGAATGGCATTTTCAAAAGAAACTCATTCATATAAAATGTTTTTCGGTAAAGTATTTTCGTCCATTTGGTTTGATTACGCTAAATCTGCTTCAGTTACTCTATTATAATTATGTTTTATTTTATATAAATGTGTTGATAAGATTTAATAGAATATGATAGGAACATTATAACCCAAACAGAAACTCGGATCCCTGATTTGATCAAGTTATCAACGGTTGATGCAACTACTTTGTCAGCAGTCATTCCTACACCTAGATGCACTGAAACATTGCCTTGTTAAGAGCCACGGGTGGAGGGCTTCAATAAGCCCTTGAGAGCTCCGCAAAGAAGCCTACATAGGACAATACGACATTGTCGCTTATAGTTGACTAAACTGGCTCTCACGCGCCGCAAAGGCTCGTGGGCACCACTTCCGGTTCTTTTTGGCATCCTTAGCCTCTCATTTGGAAACTGCTGTCGCTGCCACCCTTCTGTTTAGATTCCACCCGGAGCCATCACTTAGGCCCTCAGAGTCATCTTTTTATAGTGCTTTTAGAGAGAGAAACAACTTGGTGCTTGTTTCATTTTTCTTTAGGGTTGGTGTGAGTATGATGATATCCATGTTCAATGATCTTTTATAATATTAGTTCATGGTGGACTCTTTCAAGTATCAAGATTAGTAAAGTTTTTGGGACTTTGGTGTTTCCCTACATGTCAGCTTCTCTCATTATTGCTCAATCAATGGATTCGGTTTGATATTATACAAGAAAATTTGTGTTGTGCAGCACCAACTCCTTCTACTGTCTTCTAGTGGAACTTTCTGGTTTTGGAACTTGAGACAAGCAGAAAAGGGGAAAGAAGTCTTGGGTTTTATTGGGTTTGCATCAATGCAAGGAAAACGGTTCAGCTTTGTGCATTGTTCATCTGCAATGTCTTCTTCTTCGCGTCATCTTTGAGCTACAAAGAGCGTTTATGGTTTCTGGAGTTTCGTTTTTGTATTTGTGGGATGTGAGAGAGCAAAGAGAGTAGATTGGTTTTGGAGGCTGCTCATCCGAAGATGTCGCGAATTCAGTATCAAATCAAGCAGAGAGATGGGGTTTTGAGATATTCACCGCCTCTTTTTCCTTATGCAATGTCTCCATATATTAGAGAATCAACCCCTTCATCACCACCTTCATCTTCTGGTACTAGAATTAGCCCTGCTGTTCTTTTCGTTATAGTGATTCTTGCTGTACTTTTTTTCATCTCTGGTCTGCTCCACTTACTTGTTAGATTCCTTATAAAGCACCCATCTTCCTCGGCTGAATCTCAGTCCAGTAGGTACCCAGAAATCTCTGGTTCAGATGCTCTCCAAAGACAGCTTCAACAACTTTTCCATCTCCATGATTCTGGTCTGGATCAAGCTTTTATTGATGCTCTTCCTGTTTTTCAATATAAAGAGATAATGGGTCTAAAAGAGCCTTTTGATTGTGCTGTTTGCTTGTGTGAGTTCTCTGAGAAAGACAAACTAAGACTGCTTCCTACGTGTAGTCATGCATTCCATATCAATTGCATAGATACCTGGTTACTATCGAACTCCACTTGCCCTCTTTGTAGAGGAGCCCTTTTCACTCCTGGGTTTCCAATGGAAAACCCAATATTCGATTTTGATGATTTCAGAGACGATGAAGGTTGTAATGCAGAAAATGGCTTAACTTCTACTCAGAAAACTGTAGAAATTGAAGAAATCGTTGTTGACAAGGAGGTTTTGCCTGTTAGACTTGGTAAATTCAGAAAGCTAAACGACGGAACAGAGGAGGCAGGGGGAGAGAGTAGCAGCAGTAATCTGGACGCAAGAAGATGTTTCTCAATGGGCTCATATCAATATGTTCTTGGTAATTCAGACCTTAGGGTGGCTTTCTCAAATGACCGGCAACCCAGTGATGCTAACCTTCCAAGAAACGCATATCAGAGTAGGAATCTATCATCACCTGATGGTGAATTGGAGGGGAAGAAGATCAGCAGTATGGCCAAAGGGGAGAGCTTTTCAGTGTCTAAAATCTGGCTTTGGTCTAAGAAGGGTAAGTTCTCAAGCTCTTCAGATGCTAATAACAGTATACCTTCTCTTAATGTTGAGTTGCCATGGATGAGTAGAACACAGGACAAATGAAAGTTAATTTCCTCCGTGGTATTTACTTAACCATAGCTTCATTGCTCAGATCATATTTGGTCCTCCTCTGTTTTACACTTAGTTGATTATTCAAGACATATTTCAGAATTTGTCACCTCTTGTTGAGAGGAGGACCAGAGCAATACAGTATACGATGGAGATTACAAGTTTTCTGTGATTGTTCTGTGCTGAAAGCAAGACTAAATCTTAATTGCAATTTTGGTAACATCAACAACAGAACGTATCATTTCTAAAGAGACTGTAACATCAACTTTGAAATTGGGATCTTTTTATCATAATTAAAGTCCGAACCTTTCAATAAGTGTTCATATACAAATGCTTTCCACATTATGCACTTGATCTAAGAAAAGAGACCAAATGCTTTTGCTTTTATTATCTTTTGAGACATAGTCTAGAGAGTCCTTCAAGATTTCAATTTTATCATTATTAAATAATCATAAATCAATTTATAAATATTAAAATTTTATATAAAAGGGTAATTTTGAAAGGATGGATATGTACTATCTTTAGCAATTCCTTTTATTCCATATTCACATCCCTTTCGGGACAATGTGTACTCGGAACCTTTTGTGTTTTGTATGAACCGTTCCTTTCATTTGGGGCAATGATGGTGGGATCCAAGAAAGGAATGTGACCAAAAATTGTATAAGTTCATATTTAAATGAAACCCTTTAATTCAAATCTTGGATGTTGTGGGGTCAATTCTATAACTCATCCCCATGTGGTCATGTTGAAACTCAATCCCTTTTCCCCATATAATTAAATCAACCAATATTTAATTTTTGTGCATCAATTTTGAGGAGTCTACGTTTAAAATTATTCAAGTTGGTCAAATGAGAATAAAAAATTAAAGTGATGGATACCACAAAAGGGTAAAAAATAAAGTTGGAATAAAAGAAAAAAAGATAAATCATAGATGAGTTTTAAAAAGTAAAAGTTAAATTTATTAGATTTTGGTTTAAAATATTATTAATGTTTTTTAATTTTTTATTATAAATCATAACAAAAGTTAATGGTAGGAAAAGCAAATGTTGTAAACTTAAAAATATTATTAATGTTTTTTAACTTTTTAAATTTGTTAAAAATTATATTTTTAAGTTTACAACATTTGCTTTTCCTACCATTAACTTTTGTTATGATTTATAATAAAAAATTAATAACAAAGAAAAATGTGTTATAAAATTAGAACTATATAGAATTTATTAATATTAGACGAGTCTTGAAGTGACTAATGGAGATTGCTCGCTTGAAAAGTTATGAGAAAAAATAAATAGGTTGGATATAAAGGAAACTGGGGGAACAATAATTTTGGGAATAGGTGAATACGTCCCTTTTCTTTGGATCGTAATCACATGTTCTCAAAATTAATGTTCCTCTTGTTCCCTTTACATTCAACTTATTTATTTTTCTCTCAATTTTGGGAACAGGTGATTACGTCTCTTTTCTTTAGAATGTATTTACCTATTCTTAAAATTGTTGTCCCCTTTGTTCCCTTTATATCCAACCCATTAATTTTTTTCTCTCTCCCAATTAATAAATGGGTTGGATTTAAAGGAAACAGGGAGGACAACAATTTTGGGAACAAGTGATTACGTCCTAAATCCAACCGATTTATTTTTTTCCAACCAATTTATTTTTCTCTCTCCCAATTAGTAAATGGGTTGGATGTAAAGAGACCAAAAGAAATAACACTTTTGGGAACAGGTGAATACATCCCTTTTCTTCGAAATGTAATCACCTGTTTCCAAAATTGTTGTCCCCCTTATAACTGTTACATCCAACCCATTTTTTTTCTCTCTCCCAGTTAATAAATAGGTTGATGTAAAGGGAACAAGGGACGTATTCACCTGTTCCCAAAATTGTTGTCCCCCTATTCCCTTTACATCCAACCCATTTATTAACGGGAGAGATAAATGGGTTGGATGTAAAGGGAACAAGGGGAACAACAATATTAGGAGCAAGTGAATACGTTCCTTTTCTTTTGGACGTATTCACCTGTTCCCAAAATTGTTATCCCCTGTTCTCTTTATTCTAACCCATTTATTTTTTCTCTCTCCTATTTAATAAATGGGTTGGATGCAAAAGGAATAGGGAAACAATAATTTTGGGAACAAGTGAATACGTCCCTTTTTTTCAGAACGTAATCACTTGTTCTCAAAATTGTTATCCTCATGTTCCTTTTATATCCAACCTATTTATTTTCTCTCTCTCCGAATTAGTAAATGGATTAGATGTAAAAGGAACATGAGAACAACAATTTTGGGAATAGGTAAATACGTCCCTTTTCTTTATAACGTAATCACCTGTTCCTAAAATTGTTGTCCCTCTTTCCCTTTACATCCAACCCATTTATTTTCTTTTCTCCCGGTTAATAAATGGGCTGGATGTAAAGGTAAGAGATGAATATGTCCCTTTTCTTCGGAACATAATCACCTGTTCCCAAAATTATTACCCCTGTTCCCTTTATATCCAACCCATTTATCTTTTCTCTCTTCTAATAAATAAATGGGTTGGATGTAAAAGGAACGAGGGGAACAACAATTTTGGGAACAAGTGAATACGTCCCTTTTCTTTGGAACGTAATCACCTATTCTCAAAATTGTTGTTCCTTTGTTTCCTTTATACTCTAACTCATTTATTTTTTCTCTCTCCCAGTTAATAAATATATTGGATGTAAAAGAATTGAGAATATGTGAATATATCCTTTTTCAAAACAAAAACGTCAGGCTCTTTTTTTTTTTTAAAGGTAAAGGAAACTTCCATTAACCATATAAATGAGTTAAACAAGGTGGGATAGATACTCAAACTTTCAAACGAGAGAAATTGCAAGACAGACGCTCTAGCAAGTTCACGGGCTCCCACATTTTCTCGTCGATTAATCCAAACAACATAAATATTAGAATTACTTTCCAATATTAATTGGCAATTCTTAATAATTCCCCCAAATTCTGAATGATCCTCTTGGTGTTATTTAATGGCTAGCACTACAAGTTGAGAATTAGTAAAGATATTTCCTACATGTTGCATGTTGTTAATTGTCCAAATAAGAGCCTTTCGAATTACTAAGGCTTTCATCGCTAACGCTAAATGTAGACCATCAAATAATCTAAAAATTGCATGTTGAAAGAGGCCTTCAAGGCTCTCTGGAGCCTCAGGCTCTTAATTATAGCATTTCTTGAATGTCAATGACTTAATTGTCCTATGATGACATACAAGTTTCGGCACCACACGTGTCGTGTTATGCTCTCGGAATTACTTATCCGTGACTAGATGGCGACACGTATCTTATACCTTTCATTTCCGTAGTCTCACTCAAGTTATGGACCGTGGACGTATTGCCCTCGCCAGAATGATGTAGTACGGTGGGTCCGCAACCCAAAGGAATCTCTCTCTTTTTTTTTCAGATTACTTCACTTAAAGGAGAAAATGAGAAAAGCCTGAATGATTGTCTTATTCAGAAGGGCAAATAAAAATATGATATATTTATTGTGTATAATAATAATTTTATTTCCATTCAACCTTATTTTAATTAATTTGTATTTTAATAAAATTATATCATTTTCAAATTGCTAGAAAGAGACTCTTAGTTTGGGTATAAATATAATATTACTTAAATTTGTTTTATAATTTTTGTACAAGAAAATTTTAATTATTCTATTATTATTTATTTTCTTTTAGCAGTTATTATTTTATTTTAATTATTATTATTATTATCACTTTTATGTTTATTTAACTTCTTTTATCGTATCTTTACGTCATATTTGCATACGAGTTTATCATAAACAACCTCTCTATTAAATTGAGATGAGACTGCATGCTCGCATTTATGTCCGACTAAGTTTAAAATGAAATCTCAAGTATTTTATAAGTGTTCATTTTCAAAAGATTACCTCAATATGAAAAGGGTAATTGTGATTTTCCATTATAAGAAAAACAAATCTCTTTAAAACTGAGTGCTCCATTTTGGATGGCTGGAGAAGGAAAGGAAAAGGTAACACAAGGATGGATAAGGATAACCTTCATGAGCGGTGGGAATTGAAGCAAAAGCTTATTAACATTGTGTTCTTTGTTGAACTAACATGGAATGTTTGGTATCCCAATTTATGTTACATGGGACAACAGCCCATGCTTGTCTGTCACAGTATTGTCACGATCAATCCAAAAAAAGGGAATGATGGGTTGATAGACAGTCGTTTGTGGTTTTGATTGATGTCAAAGAATATTATGTAAAGATATTACGTTGGAATCCTAAGATGCAAGTCAGTTGGTAAGAAATTTTTTTTTCTTAAGTGAGATTGTAGCATTGAACTCTCTCGAATATGCAGTCGTTTAAAACTTGAGATCAGAGTTTTGTTTCTTATAAAGGACCTACTCAATTCAAGTGGGGATTAGTTTAGATCGGGATAGCTTAAAGAGTCTTCTTATAATTAGGACCCGCCTAAAACACTTCGTAGATAACAAAAAAATGTTCCGTTGAGACTCAAATTTCTAAAAGGTTTTCATTGGGTAGGTTATATTAAAGTTTTAAAAATCGGATCGGAATATTTGATTCAACTAAAAAAGATTAAATTGGCCAATTTTTATGTATAAAGGTTATTAGGTAAAATCGAATTAGACTGCTGACTGGTTTAAACTTTTTATGATCAAACTGGACAGTTCGATTCAGTTTTTAAAACTTTATTGATTGTTAGTAAAATAATATATTTAAATTTTAAAAGATTTAATTAATATTATACTGTTATAAAAATTAAATCATTTAAATTTTTACATAATTCTTTTAATTAATCAACAGCCTTTGGCCTTTACAAAATCAAACAGAAGATAAATTAATGTAAAAAGAAAAAAGAAAAAATGGGTGATTAATTTATATACTAAATAAAAAACAAGTGCAAAGTGAAAAGAAAAAAGAAGTCAACCTCTCGTATGTCATCTCACGGCTCCTCACCACTTACCCTTCTTTACTGCCCTCTCAACGTATGGCGTTGCACTACTGCACCCACCGCCAATTTTGGCGGCGTCTGTTCTTGTTTCACCAATTTCCGTTGTCACCGTGCAACAATCACGTAAAAGCCCGCAAGTCTCTGTCAAAATCCATGGAGGTCTTTCCGGAAATGGAGTACCTGGACGTAAATCCTCGGGTAAAGATATCATCGTCGATATGATCAGTGCTCGCCATACCTTGATCGAAGTTTAGCGCATAACTCAAAGGATCGTACTTGAATTTCTCCGTCCCATGTTTGTTCCTCCTTCTGCTAATCTTTCTCAAGAGCGTTTTCCACTTAGGACGACCTGCCACAACCTCCGACCAGTCCTGCACCGTCTTCCACCTCCTGTTCCACCACTTACCGTTTTGTGCGGTGGTGGGTGAGGAGGGGTGTCCTTCAACGGACCCAATCCTTTGCCAAAACATTGATCCGAAATCACCGCATGTTCGTTTAGGTTTTGTAAACGGGAAGCAAAAGCAACAGCCTCTCTTTCTAAAAGCCATATCTTGGATGTCATCGTCGTTTGAGGCGTCTGGCGGTGCCAACGGCGACATCGTGAAGGGTCACTAAATGGGTTTTCGCAGAGGAAGAGAGAGAGAGAGAGAGAGGGAGAGGGAGGCAAGAGACAACAAACGACGATGTTGGTTGTTGTTGTCTCTGCGAACCCTAGCCCTCCACGGCCAAGATGTTTCCTTTGGATTTTTGTGTCTATCTCTCTTGAGAGGAACACACACTCTCTCTAACGTATTTAAACGTATTGAGAGAGAGACAGTTTCGGGGATAATAATGGAGGCGGTAGTTAGTTGTTACTTGTTAGTTCGCAACGGAAATGGTGGTGGTAGTTACGGACGTGCCGGTCGGCCGCCAGTTGTGCATGGGAGAGGAGAGTAGTGGCAAAATTGATAATATACTGTATCACCGTCTCTATTTATACATACAACTTGGAACAGCTCAACACTATGTATATATTTTGTTAATTATATATATATATAATTTGGGATTTTTATTCAAAATTCCAAATTATGTGCAATAAATATTACTGATAATAGAACGGTTTGACCAATAATATTTGTTGTGTTCACGATCAAGAATTATATTCCAATCACTTTTTAAAGGATAATATTATTATCGCTCAGAAAGTCATTCACACGATGCACCGAAAGAAGGGTTCGAAAGCCTTGATGGCCATTAAGGTGGACCTTGAAAAAGCGTATGACCGACTTCGCTGGAACTTCATCCAAGACACCTTAGCGTACATAGGGTTTCCGGCCGCTGTAATCTCGGTCATAATGCATTGTGTTATGTTACGACAGTAACTTTGCAAGTTGTGTGGCAAGGTCAAGCGATGGCGCCCTTTCGCCCTTCCCGCGGCCTTAGGCAGGGTGACCCGCTCTCACCTTATCTTTTTGTTCTCTGCATGGAACGTTTGGGTCAACTTATTTTGCACAAGGTGTCCCACGGCCTATGGAAACCAATTCGATTGAGTCCTACAGGGCCACAGTTATCGCACCTTTTCTTCGCCGACGATCTCGCCCTCTTCGTGGAAGCCACGGTCGCTCAATCCCACGTTCTTGTTAGGACCCTGGACGAGTTCTGCCAAGCTTCGGGTCAGCAAGTGAATACTGACAAAACTCGAATCTTCTTTTCAAAGAATGTGTCTCCCGCTCTTTGCTGTCAAATTAGCCACGACTTACACATCACCTGTATGAACAATTTGGGGAAATATCTGGGCATTCCTTTACTCCACGAGCGGTCCTCCCGCCACACGTACTAGCATATCATTGATACTACTCGCCAGAAGCTAGCAAGTTGGCGAGCCAAGGTCCTGTCTTTCGCAGGAAGAGTCACGCTAACTTAGTCCGTGATAGCGGCCCTTCCCACCTATACCATGCAAACTGTTAGACTCCCGCGACAACTTTGTGACGACTTGGAGAGACTTATGTGTGATTTTATCTGGGGCTCCGCAGGTGACCAACGAAAAGTGCATCTTGCTAATTGGGATACTGTTTGTCAGGCCAAGCAAGCCGGGGGTCTGGGCCTTAAACGCATCCGCTCCTCTAATGATGCCTTATTGTCCAAGTTAGGTTGGGCCTTGCTCACACAGCCACAAGCTCTTTGGGTTCAGGTTCTCCATGCTAAATATCGGTTCGACCCTCACCATATCCCTACTACTTTAGCGCGGGTGGGGGCTTTGCCCACCTGGCGTGGTATGGGTGCGGCTTGGCCTGTGCTTCACAAAGGTCTTTCCTGGCAGTTAGGAAATGGCCAACGTTTCCGATTCTGGACGGATACTTGGGTGAAGGACTGGGGTCCACTTCTGCAGGTGACAATTTCCCCAATCCCCGAATGTGCCCTTGCTGCCTCTGTTGTGGATTATTAGAACACCGACAGCACCTGGCAGTGGAGCCTTTTCCAGCACTACCTCCCTTCCGCAGTTTGTCTGGCCATTGTGGAGCTTTCCCCCCACTCCCGGTAGTGTCGAGGAAGATACACTACAGTGGGGCCCAACAACAAATGGTCATTTCATCGTCGCATCAGCTTATAACTTACTTGAGGAGCGGCCCCTGGATACTTATAGCCACATTTGGGAGTTAATTTAGAAATGGGCTGGGTCGCAGCGAATTCGGACCTTCCTCTGGCTTATGGTCAAAGGCAAGCTACTAACAAACCAACAACGAGTGCATCGTCACCTAGCTACGGACAGCAGGTGTCATTACTGTGGTCAGGAAGAATCTATCTTACACATCCTACGGGATTGCTCGCGAGCTACAGGCTTCTAGGCAAAATTTCCCCTGGCATTGAGGGATCCAGACTTCTTCCTCCAGGATGTCATGCCTTGGGTTTCCTCCAACCTTACAAAGCAACTCCATGTGCGCCATTCCGCTTGGCTGGTTGTTTTTGGTGTCGCCTGTTGGTTCCTCTGGTACTGGAGAAATCAAATTATTTTTTAGCCCGATTTTGTTTAGCCGAAAGCCGACGACAAGGTCGTACTGGAGTATTTAAACTGGATCGACAGGACCAGCGTAGCGGAACGGTGTGTGCTTCCTACCGGGGGAGTATCGGCGGGTAGTTTCGTCAAGTGGAGCAAACCACCTGAGGGCTGGGTTAAATTAAACACCGATGGGGCCGCCAAGCATGGAGGGCGCCTCATTACAGCGGAGGAGCTATTTCGTGATTGGCACAGATAGTGGTGTGGTAGCTTTACCCAGCACATAGCCCGAGGCTCACCACTCACTGCAGAACTCTGGGGCGTCCACTCGGGTCTTCAATTAGCCTGGGACCTTGGCTACTGCCAAATCCTTGTTGAAGTGGACTCCCTCGAAGTTATCAACATTTTATATGCGTCCACTCCAGTTTTAACTGACGACTTCCTTTTGGTGATAGGTACCCGCAGTTTCCTCCATAGAGCTTGGGTGGTGCAGTTTTTCCCTGTTCCTCGCAAAGGGAATCAGTGTACGGACCACCTCGCCTCTCTTGCCTCTTACATCAGCCCCGACCTACACATCCTATCGGAGCCTCCCCTGTCTGTTCTGGACTACCTTCTCCGAGACGCCCACGACGCTTTGTATCGTAGAACTCTGCGTTGATTAGCTTGTTTTGTCTTGTTTTCCCTTGTAATTCAAAAAAAGGGACTTATGTGTTCATATTTCCAATTAAAATTTGGTTAATTTAGATATGAAAATGTTTTAAAAACTGAACCGATTCTATCTGTTTATCAGTAAAACCTTGAACTTTTCAACTTTTCAACTTTTTTAATTTAATTTTTAATTTTTTGTTTGATTTAGTTTAATAATTTTGGTTGTTAAATATCGATCAGTTAATTAATTAATTAATCAATTTGTCATAAACCGGGTTCTAACATAAAGGATCTCATCCCACCAAAATCTAACGTTTTATTCAATTTAAAACTCTTAAAAATAATTTAAAATAAAAATTATGATTAAGATTACGAGCATTCATATATAAATAAAATAAAAGGACTACTTTGAGAAATTATCGATTCCATACCACGGCTAATTTTCAATACTTATATGAAATGAAAATTTTAAGGCCGTTTGCAACCGGTATTAGATTGTCATAAAACTGGTTAAAGATTAAATAAAATTAAAATTTTTGACATATAGTTGAAAAACCAATTGAAGAAATTAAATTTTAATTAAAAAAGATTGTTAAAAGAAAATTAATTAATTAATTTTTATTTATTAAAATTGATAAAGATTAATTAATAAATTGTTAAATTTTAAAAGTAAGAGTTATTAAAGTAAATCAAATTTTAAAAATAAAAATCGAACTATAAAATTAGTCAGTTCAAAGCTTTTACAATTAGACCAATTGAACCGGTTAAATTTTTTAATAATTGATTTTTGTTAATAAGAATATTTGCTGAATATTTACTTGATTTTGGAACTTATCTTGTGCCGATCAGGATAAGATCGAGCAG
>JANKOE010000001.1:42975134-42992896 GCA_026284465.1 Erythroxylum citrifolium | reverse complement strand
ACCCGCCGCCAGTTGTGCATGGGAGAGGAGAGTAGTGGCAAAATTGATAATACACTGTATCACTGTCTCTATTTATACATACAGCTTGGCACAGCTCAACACTATGTATTTTGTTTCTTATATATATATATATTTGGGATTTGTTATTCAAAATTCCAAATTATGTGATAAATATTACTGATAATAAAAGGGTTTGACCAATAATGTTTGTTGCGTTCACCATCAAGAATTATATTCAAATATTTAAAGGAAATTATGTGTTCATATTGCCAATTAAAATTTGGTTAATTTAGATATGACAATGTTGTAAAAACTGAACTGATTCTATCTATTTAACAGTAAAAGCCTTGAACTTTTTCACTTTTTAATTTAATTTTTATTTTTTTGTTTAATTTAATTTAATAATTTTCGTTTTTAAAGATCGATCAGTTTATTAATTAATCAATCAATTTTTCATAAACTAGGTTCTGATATAAAGGATCCCATCCCACCAAAATTTGACGTTTTATCCAATTTAAAACTTTTAAAGGTTCAACCGATATTAGATTGTCATAAAACTGGTTAAAGATTGAATTAAATTAAAAATTTTGACATATGGTTGAAAAACCAATTGAAGAATTTAAAGTTTAATTAAAAAACTGTTAAAAGAAAATTAATTAATTAATTTTGATTTATTAAAATTGATAAAGATTAATTAATAAATTGTTCAATTTTAACAATAAGAGTTTTTTTTTTGGTCGAAACCAGGGTATCCATCGGCAAACCCAGTAACTAATCTCATCGCTGAATTGTAGGTACCTCAAAAGATGGGACAGTTGACCCAAAGATTTAAGGTTGCTTCATACCCAAAGCCAAGAATCTTGACACTCGGTTGAGCTCAGATGCGCTTAAAGATGTGAAGGAAGGGTGAGAGTTATTAAAGTAAATCGAGCTAAAAAATTAAAAATTGAATAAAAAATCAGTCAGTTCAAAATTTTTACAATTAAACCAATTGAATCAGGTTGAATTTAATTAAATAAACAATCATAAATATCTTGTATATGTTTATAATTATAACATATTTACTAATTAATCTTAACATTAATATTATATTCATCTACAAATTAGTGTTACTTTTATGATATACAGCACTCAAAATTTAGAAATTTTTTCGAAATTATACATAGTAGACCATACCTACCTCTAGAGTTGACGCCCGAGGCACGTTCAGAGCATAAGATAATCCTCGTGAGTTTCTCCTCAAGAAATCATACCCGTAGTTTATTACAATCCTCTTCATACAACTTGATCCTGTCTTAGCCCTCACGTACGAGTGCCCCAGTATAAATGTCATTCCTGCCTCTCTTGCTTCCACTAGCTCTTGCAGCTCTTCCTGTGTTTCCATGTCAATGCACGGACTTTCTGGTACAAGGAACCTCACTCTCTTCCTCAGTCTCTCCGGGTGTATTTCCCTTAGCTCTGAAGTACCTGCAGTGTCTGAAAGTGAAAAGTCTGCGTCCTCTTCACTCATCTTAATTCCTTCCAAGTTTGAGGATATAGTCCCAACAACTGCCATTCGTTCGCCATCACTGGTTTCTTCCATCTCCGTGTTACATTCTGGTTTTCCTGATCTGATAAATTCTGCTATACTACAGATAATATCTTTCTCAAACTCTATATCATCCTTGTGAACATCACGGTAACCATAGCGAGCTATGCATCTGTACATGCGGCACTCTTTAGGACCGACTCTTCCTACCAGGAACCTTTCGTCTGGTCTCACGTAAGGCACTGGCACGGATTTGATGCAGAGGAACACCAAAACCTGGTGGAAAGCAGGAAGATTGGTGACAAAATGAGAAAATATTGCAGGGATCCCAGAGACAAGCTCTGTGTGTAGAATTCCTATTCCACGAACTCGAGCTAGTCCTAGAGATGGACCTAGAGCAAGGAGCCAGTTTATGGAGACCTTGTTCTGAACATCAAATTCATATTTCTTGAGTGTTCCATAGTGCCAAATGTACATCAGTATTAGAAAGATGAACGAGAGCGCAACTGGTACCCAAGCTCCTTCGAGAAACTTGATGAGGGAGGCTGAGAAGTAGAGAGCTTCAATGGAGCCGAAAAATAATATGAAACAGATCGCCATGAGGACATTTTTGTGCCAACATAAAACAATAACCAAAGACATGAGGCAGGTGGTCACCAGCATCACAGTGATGACTGCTAAACCTGTCAGACATCGATCGAAACAAATTCTGTTACTGAGAGATATGAATAAAGAAGAAGGATCGTGTTAAAGATTTACCTGCTGCATTTCCCATGTGTTTCGTGTTCCTAAAACCAATAGTGACTGCCAAACACAACAACATTAAAACCCAGTTGATCTCTGGAATGTATATTTGGCCATGAATCTTGGACGAAGTGTGTACTATTTTGACCTTTGGAAAGCAGCCTAAAGATGAGCATTGTTTGATTATTGAAAATGTTCCAGTGATGACGGCTTGACTTCCCACCACTGCTGCAAGTATAGCTATTCCAAAAACGGGCCATCTGATTGCCACTGAAACAACAGTTCGTTTACTAAATCATAACTTGAAAGATCTACGGAATTCCTATCCAGAAAGAACAATTGTTACCAGGTACAGACACGTAGAAACCAATCCTGTAGTCACTTTCTATGATATGATGCTTAGAAAGGTAAGCAGCTTGTCCCATATAAGCAAGGATCAAGGAGGGGTAAACCACAAAGGTGAAAGCAATCTGCAGAAAAGAGATCATAATGAATTAATTTTTTCTTTACGAACGATCCGAGGAAGGTTGGTGTCAAATCTCATATCGAAAAGCATCAGATTACCTTGATTGACATCTGGGAAAAGTGCCCAAGATCAGCAAACATAGCTTCTGAACCTAGAATAATTGAAAAGATAGTACCCTTTTCAATTTATAAAGTTTACACTGGCTGAAAATGGCAAGTGGACAATCCAAAAGTTCTTTGTACCTGTTATACATAGCAGCATTCCACCCAATGACATCCAACCTTTTGTCCGAGTCTTCTTCAAGAATTTGTACATATAGTAGGGAGAGACAGCTTGATAAACATGGGGATTCCATTGGACTATATTGTAGAGACCAATGGCACTGATGCACATCAGCCATGTAATTACAATCGGTGCAAAGAGGAACCCTACTTTGTGAGTTCCATAATGTTGGAGGGCAAACAAGAACACAAGAATAGCACAAGTAACCGGAAGTTGGATATCTGCAAGCTCATAACAAAACAATTTCAAGCTTGAACCCAAGCCCGAGTCTGATCGAGCCAAATATCCTAACTGACCTGATTTAACTCATTGACTTTAGATGGAAGCCGGTTTGGCCTGACTATATCATGATTAGTCTGAGTTCACGATATTTATCAAGTTCGAATCCGATTAGTTCTGAATACCTGAGCTAATTTGTCATCCTTGATTGACAGATTTCATTCACAAAGGCACAGCCTTATCTTCTTAAGCTTTTCTATAAACTTTTTCTTCTTCCTTTGGCCACACGATTACTTTACATCTTAGATAAGGATATGATCAACTTGACCGTCCCAATTATACAACTAATTGTATATTATTAAGTTTGACAGTGACTTGAGTTTAATTAAAGCAGTAAGTTTTTCCTGTAGGGACAAGAACGGTGCATTCAACTATTGCCATTTCATGGCCCTTTTGGCTTTTCCACATATAAAATTAGCCCCAATATACTCATATACCTAACTGATGATTCGTTCTGTCTTCTTAGCGAATTTTGTATTAAGACATTGTTGTTATCCTTGTCATCGTTGCATTTCACAACAAATTCAGCAACAATGCTCTGAACAACCAAGCAATCTAAAGTTGATCAAATTTGATGTTTTGCAGTCCGAAACAGCTCACTGTACTGAAGATTTTTCAAGATGAAGATGAGAACTAAAGAACTTACACTGATGAAGCTCTCTTGACATGGAAAGCTCCAGTCCTGATACAGCTGAATAAACTGTGAAATAACCAAAAGACAATCATAAGATTTTCCAGCTCATAATTAAACTTACCATATTCCAATCACAAATCAAACAGTACCTGATATTGCAGGTGTTAGTACTCCATCGCCGATAACCATACATGTCCCGATCAGAGCCAGAACAAGCAATACCCTTTGCAACACTCTGAACTTCTCCAAAGTTGATTTCAATCTAGACCCTTTAACACTCTTATCATTTGACCAAGACCCATCTTTTGTGTAATCAGAAAGCTCCTCATCTGCAAGTTGACAGTTAGGCATGAAGCTAACTCTAGCATGGCGGCAGAGCAAGGAATACAGAGCAAAAGTGCCTCCTCCACCATTGTCGTGGGCTCTAAGCACAATAAAAACATATTTAACCAGTGGTATTAGCGTCAGAGTCCAGAAAACAAAGGACAAGACTCCATAAATCTCCTCATTCGTCTCAGAGTGTTGTATGTCCTCTGCAAATGTACTCTTGTAAACATATAAAGGGGAAGTGCTCAAATCTCCATAGACAACTCCTAAGCTTTGATAAGCCAAAGTTAGCACCGTCTTCCACGAGTCCCTCTGCAATTGAGAACAGAGCAACAGGAAAAAGTTAAAAAGCTGTCAGACAATCTCCAACCAGCCAATGGCAGTTGCATGTGTTACCTTGATCGGGTTGTCGTTAATTGCACCTTCAAGATCCATCACAGTCTGATTCAGAAACTATTAAAATCCATTATTGAAGCCAAATAAAAAGCACCCTGATGGATTACCACCTTCCCCAGTTCAAAGAAGTCGGAACAGACCCAAAACAAAGACTAATTATCAAACAAAAAGTTTCCACAAAAAGATACAAACTTTGTTTTTGTCCTAATCATATAAACGTGTAATACATTAGTTCAACGAAGACTCGACAAAGTAGGCAAATTTAGAAAAAATACAGAGCACAACAAACGAATAGGAGAGAAAGTTTTGAAAATTCCACATATACAATCAATATAGAACATGACAATATGGGTGTGAGCTGAAGAGAGAAAAGGAGGAGATAAAATGAGAAGGTTGTTGTGGAGGATGAGATTGGTTGTCCTTGCAAATATTTTTTTTAAAGATGTCAGGCTTCTAGATGGATTTTTTTGGTATTTTGTTTTGGCATAACAGAGAAGAGAGAAAGAGATGAAGTGCTCTGTTAACTTGCACTAACTCACTTACCTAACAATTTGACCACGAGAGAAGAAGATTCAGAAGCTGACATGGCCAGACTCAGTCACTAGACCTGGTTGACTCAAGTAAGCCATCAGCTGGCAATGAAGAAGACACATGTTGTAAAGATTCTGTGTAGAAGTAGTTTTGTCCGGTCATCCACTTCTGAATTATGTAACTAAAATAAAAAAATCGTTATTTTAACAATAATTATTATTTTTTGATATATTATTATTTGTATTTTATTTTTAACTATTTTTCATGTGGGTTTATCAAAACTAACCTTTCTATCAGTTAGACATAAAACTGCGTAGTCAAACCCTACAATAAGTGGAACTTTCACTGAATTATTGTTGTTGTTAAAGATGTGACAGTATTGTTGAAAGTTGCCCCTTGATGGTTCGAAGAGGACTCCTTCAGCTATCAACCTGTCAAGCTTGAAATCTGCTGGTGGCAAATGATCGAACACTTGGTGTGCTTTGTTTAGCAAGACTCCTTCAGCTGGAAAATGTTGGAACGTCAGTCTCCTCTGTGTTGTAATCTGAATGTATGAAGTCTGAAAATTTGTAACTAAAATCTCTCAAAAATTGGTGAATGGTTGTCGGATGATATGTAAAAATTGGTGTAACTTGAAACTGAAATGTAGCTCTCCTATTGTATTCGGATAGAACAATGAATTTTGTTTTTGCAATTTTGAAAGTGTAAAGACTACTTCAGCTCTTCTCTACTTTTGTCACTCAACATCTGGAAAACTTGCTACTGGAAAATAAAAACATAACAAGCAAAATGAAACTTGAAGGGTAATGTTGTATTGAGAGTTTTCTGGTGTTTTTCCACTCTTACTCTACCGAAAAATGAAGAAGAAGATGAGCTTTTATCAACTCTACAACTTTCTGCTACAACTAGAAACTAGAGGACAAAAGCATAATCTGATGAGTAAAGACTAACTAGTTTTGACTTTTCCAGATTTGGCAAAACACAAAAGTAAGCAATTTTTGTCTTTAGTGTAACCAAGCTAACATTGGAAAAATAGAAACTGAACAATAATTAATTCTTCTGCAGTAATTTGATTCTCCATCCCCAAAAGACTGACTTGTAGATCTGATTTTCAGTTATGGATTAACATTAAGCTTGATTTTACTAATTAAACTTCTTGAAAATTACTTCAACCTTCTGCTGGTTTTTTTCTCTGCACTTCTGATTACTTCCTTTAAAGTAACTAACTGGCTTCTGCTATGCTTTTCTTCAATCTACACTTTTGGACTTTTACATATCTGCTTCTATCTTCTCTTCAGCTTCCCTTTTGCATTGAATTTCCTTCATCTGAATTTGATTTACATTCATCTGACCTTGATCTTAATTGCTTTGATCCATATATTGTTGAATTATGCTTAAAATCATCTTCAATTTCCATTTGCTCCTAACCTTCTTCAGCTTCTTCTTTTTCCTCACTTTCACTGTCATTGCTAGCTCCTCTACCATTTTCAATACAGCAGGCTGCTCAAGACAAGTTAATTCAACAAGTATGTTGAATGAGATTTAGGCTCCGATTTGACAAGTTTGGGTCCGATTTGAAACTTAATCGGATCTAAAACTCACAACTTAAGACTAAGCTTAATTTTTTAGTTAAAATAATTCTTAATTATATATTATTTTATTTTAAAAAGATTTTTTAAAATTTTCAAATTTAACGTCGAATCAAAACTAAAAACTTGAATCTCGCCTTAAATCTTTTTTAAAAAATCAAATCCAACCCAATACTCAGATCAAATTAGACTAAACTCATTAATTTTAGGTTAAATTGAATTGAGCCAAATTAGATTAAGAATTAAATCTAATTCTTGACCGTAATTAAATTTTAGAACAAAAATATGTTTTCATCAACATTTGTCAAAATTATTGATATTGAATATGATAACATTTTATTTTTAACAAAAATTATGTTAATCTATCAAATAATTTGGAATGAACTTATAAACAAATGGAGTTCAAATAATACCAAGATCTAATAGTTTTCTATGTCACAAGCTAAAGATTATGAAATGTGGCAATCTCATAATTCTCAAAAGCTTTAACTTGAAGTTCTAGAAGAACAAAATTTATATGAGAGCGGGATTTTATTAATTAGAAGTAAAAAGTAAGTATTATTAGACCTTAAAAATTGAAATGAGAGGAAATTTTCTTTGAACTTTGATGGTTGATTTGTTAGAAATTTTCTTGGCTTTGGTAAGGATTCATGAGCCTTCTTTACATAGTCAAATGGTAATAAGAAGAAAGCGATGGTTGATAGAATGGAAAGTAGCATTGCCTTTGACTTTAAAGAAGAAATAAACACATTTAATGATATTAGTGTTTAACTTCATAGCTAAGATTTAATGATAGTGAAATTATATTTTTGCATGTGATTAAGATTAGTAAAATTGTATTTCAGTGTACACTTAGAATTTTGTGTCACTGAATTTGACAACTAACATACTTTTGACATTGATGTCAATTTGCTTCTAGCTTCACAAACATCCTACGATAGGCCGCCTATGAATTCAAATTCAGGTATTTTTATTGGACCGACTTATAGATCAGACCTAGGTCAATTATTTTATTTAGAAGAGTTGAATTTTGATATTTCACTATCAGACTTAAATTTAAAGCATATCTCATAAAAATTTAAAGACGACATAAAAAAAGCTTTACAAATCATAAAGTTTTTTGTATAATAAAAAAAGAATTGACAAGATAAAAAAGTTAACTAAAAAAAAGAGATTTAAGGTTCAAAAAATTAAACTAATATTAGATCGTTATAAGATCGGTTAAAGATTGAATAAATTTGAAGAATTTAATAAATGATTGAAAAAGATTGTCTTCATTTATCCAAAAATTTAAAATTTAATTAAAAATAAATTGTTAAATGAAAATTTATTTATTTAGTTTGGTTTATAAAAATCAATTAATTTACGAAAATTAAATAATTAATTAATAAATTGATTAATTTTTAACAATAAAAATTATCAAACTAAATCAAATTAAAAATTTAAAAACTGAACAGAGAAAATGGTCATTTTAAAATTTCCACTGTTAAACTAGTCGGATGAATTCAGGTTTTAAAACATTAAAATTTACAAAATTACATGAAAAGAGTGTCCAAAGAACTAGAAAATGATAATTAAAGAAAGGGGTCAAAAGTCAAGTCTTCTTATTAGTGGGCGGCCACTTTCAAGTTTCAAACTACTACCTAATGTTGATCGTGGAATCGCTTTCGATTCTTGAGAATCTGAATTGGATTATTTTCTTTTTAAAACAGGAGATTTAGATAAATTCTAGGATTTACATACAATATCCAACAAATCAAAATTAACTATTTGGAGAGTCCCTTTTTTAAATACTTAACTTACGAGGAAGAGATATCCATGCTTTTATAAAACATAATTCGTTCTCATCTCTATCCGACGCGAAATCTCACGTAACTTTTAAAGAAATTATGCAATTCAAATGCAAGACTTGTTCTTTAAATTTTACTCTAATTATATTAAATAATGATTAAAAATTTTAAATACTTCAATAAGTTTAATTGCAAAATTTTTAAATATTTGGTTTAATTTAATAATTTTGTTATTAAAAATAACTAATTTATTAGTTAACTAAATAGTTTTTATAAACCAATCCATTTTCATAAATTAAAATAAATTAGATAGTTTTTATTTAACAATCTCTTTTTTAATTAATTTAATTTCTTGAAAATTTCTATTATTTCACTAAAATGCTCTTATTTTGTGACATGGTTGACATCTATCTAAAAACGTAATCACTTTAGAAATCATGATAAAGAAAAATACAAAAATTATTATTTAATTTTAGATTGAACTATTATTATTAATTAGGTATATATTATTAGATATTGATATTTTAATAAAATATTTTATTTAGTTATTTTTAAAATATATTTCTTATTTATTATATCTTAATTTTATAACAGTCTAATATTAATTGAATTTTTAAAAACAATCAGATCTCATACTTTTAACACTTTTATTTTTTAATTAAACTTTATATTTTTCGATTGGTAAGAATAGTTATCTTCTACAATCATTTTTTAATTCTTTAGTTTTATTCAATTTTAACCGATTTTATGAAGGTCAAATACTAATTAAAACTTTTAAATTTTAAATCTCTTGTTTTATCGATTTAAGTTCTTATTCGATTATTAAAAAATTAATTTTTTCTTTTTCTTTTTTTAAAGAATCGTGAGATATGTAGAAATTAAACAAAAATTGAAGATCTCAAGAGTATATAATCTAAATTATACTCAAGATCTCGTATCACTTGATTAATATATAAAAAGATATGATCTTCAATAGGTATATAATTGGACTGAGGACCGTCATTAACAAGGTTTACATTTTATTTGGGACCATAACATGTGTTCATGTGATTAAATTGATAAATATATGTTTCTCAATTGACCAAAATATATGTATTAATATATATAAAAATATATTTTTGTGTTAAAAAATACAAAAAGTATCAGTTTGAAGCCACATCATTTTCTCGAACCAAATACATATATTAATAATAAAACCTATTGATTTTTAATAATAATAATAATTTTTTTTTGCGTTAAAAATATATGTATTAATATATATAAAATAATAATTTTGGGTTAAGAAAAGAGTATTGTAGTTTAAAACCACACAATCTTGTATTAGATCTCACGTTTTAGCGAGATTTCGTGTGTGTTTGGTTCAGCTTTTGGAATGTCCAAAAGTACTTTTGTCTACCACAAAGGTTATTTTGAAGAAAAACTGAGTGATGATGATAATTTGATTGACTCTCTGTGAATTTCATTACTATCTTGTAGATCTTGTGGATAATATAAATGAATAAGTTAAAAAATTTATGTAATTGAAAGATTCAACAGGCATTAAATTGTCATAAAACGGTTAAAGATTAAATAAAATTAAAAATTTTGAAATATGATTGAAGGAGGATGTTCTTTTCCATTAAAAAATTTGAAGTTTAGTAGAAAAACGAGACCTTTAAAAAAATTAATTGATTTATAAAAATTGATTAATTTATAAAACCAATCGATTAATTAAAAACTTGATAGATTTTTAATAATAATAATAATTAAAGTAAATCAAATTAAAAAATTAAAAATCAAACTAAAATGTCAGTTGGTTTGAATTTTTTATGATTGATCGGACTAAACTGATTTAATTTTTTAATCATTGATAGAAAGTGATCCTAATCTTAGAAATCGTGGTAGAGGGTGTGGTTGAATAATTTAATCCGCTTTTTAAATTTCTATGAATTAACATTTGATTAATTAATAATTTATATTAATTAATAATTTTTATGTTACTAACTTATTAAATTGATAATTCGTTAAATTAATAAGATAATAGTTTTAGGAAACATTTTTTATAATTATGTAGTCTTATTCATATTATAGATTAATAACTTCATAAAGCTACAAATATGTATAAACGTTTTTTAATGAATTTTCATCTTATTATGTATCTCATTTTTTTGTATAAAAAAATTTAGATTAAATTCATTAATTATAATAAATATAACTAATTATTAAACTCAAATAATTAATATTCAGTTTACTAAATTAATAAAAATATAATAAACTTTTAGTTAATTAATTACATATTTATTCAATTATAAATTTACTGCAAAAATTAATAAAACATTTATTAATTAATTACCTACTAATAGATTTTACACAATTCCAATATTATTAATTTATGGAGATCTTACTGCACTACTATTCCTAATTTGGTTGCGTCTAACTCGAGCTAGAACATAAGAACTGAATTAGAAGTTATAGAAACTATCTTCATAGATTCTTGTCATGGTCATGCAATGATCAGAATCTCTGGCGAAAATCTCTTGCTACCATGAACTGGATATTTGTGAAAAGTATCAAGGCTCTGTAGTTTCTTTTCAATGATTTTCAGGAATATGTTCTGGCCCGTGACTCATTAAATTCTGAAATCAAATGTATGAATGAAATAGATCTTATTGAATGCTAAAGAAAAACTCATTATCTGCTTGTATAGGAGCATTGCATCTGCAATTTCTCTACTTCCCAGCTTTTCTCTCACGATGGGGATGGGCATGGAGTCAGAAAAGGAGTGGAGGCTTTTGCCTTTTTTGATATTTCGAAGGCCTCTTCTAGTTTTGCAGCAACTAGTTCCATGGATGGTCGTTGTTGCTTAAGAGATATGCATGACAATGCCAATGAAAATGTGATACCAAAAGCTTCTGCTGAATATTCACCTTCCAGCTTTGGATCAGCAAATTCCAGGATGCTACCTCCTGAGGCAAGGGACCTGGCCTGAGGAAAAATATTCAGATGATCAAACTTTATGAAGTTTTTAACTTCTGTTGCACTGGGGCTCCATTGTACGGTTTGACCTTAATCTAGATACAAAAATTGTAAGCAAAAGGATAGAAGATTGCTTTCTTTACCATTTTGTCCAATGGCATTGGTTTCCTCAGGTTCATGTTAATGACTTTCTTTCCGGAGAGAATCTGCAGAAGTACTATCCCAAAGCTGTAGACGTCTCCTGATGAATTCACCTGATGATCACTTTGGTACTCGGGGTCGACGTAACCGAATGTTCCTCTAACTTCTGAGCTGGCGTTGCTCTCATCCAAGTCAATGACCTTCGACAATCCAAAATCTGAGAGCTTTGCTTCAAAATTTTCTCCTAGCAGAATGTTTGTTGGCTGCACAAATGAAAAAAAAAGAAAGAAAAAGAGATCTTTACCATGAACAGGACTGCACGGTAGCTTGCAGAAAAGAAACAAGATTTCCTAAAACTGGTAATGACATATATATTCCGAAAGTGGGAATCATAAAGGGGTTCCAGAGTTTCAGCTTTTCTTCAAGGTTCTTGGACAAGTTCTGGGAATGCCATAAAATTCTTGAAGCAGACCTTTATATCCCGGTGAACAATGCAGCCTTCTGAGTATGTGTGGAGAAACCAGAGACCTCGAGCACTATCAATGGCAATCTTAAGCCTTTGAATCCATGGCAGGAACCTGTCTCTCCCTGTTGTGGATCAAAATCGAGTGTTATTCTTGTGTGAAACAGTAGTTTATCTTAAGTGAGAAAAAAAAAGAGAAATACCAAAAATCCACTCTGAGAGATTTCCATTAGGACACAGTTCATAGACCAGAAAGCATTCGTCTTCTTCTATGCAGCATCCCAGCAGAGCTACAAGGTTTGGATGGTTGACATGATATAAGTTCATGATTTCCCTTACAACAGTCTCTACATGTCCATCATTGATAATGTGCTTTATCGCAACTTCCTGATTATTTGACAGTTTTCCTTTATATACTTTTCCTGAGAAATTCAGAGAAGTCAGCTCATAAGTTTTATATCAGTGATCTATTCACAAATATTGAATGTTTTAGCTTTCTTCTAAGTTAGACAATCATAATCAAATACCAATCTACATAATTTCTCCACACTTTAAAACTCACCAGCAGTGCCTTCACCTATGAGATTCCTATCATTTAGATTATCTGTGGCAGAGTAAACTTCCTTGAACTGAAACTTCCGACAAGGAGACTCCTTTAATCGCAGATCCTGAAATGCTGTCAATTAATGTTTCAGAATCTCAGCTCATCTCAATGAAGGATTTAAACTGTTCATATGGATCTGAAGTATGGTTGGAAAATACCATTCCTTTTGACAGTTGAAACAGATCTAACTGATCTACGGCACCTTCTTGACACAATTTTTGTGGCAATAGTTAGTGTTAACACTACAATGGCTATGATTAGAATCCAGGAACCTGTTCAGGTGTAAAAATAACATGCTAAGACTTTTGACTTACGAATACTATTAAACATATGAAGATTGTGTTACCTATGCTAAGATTAGGCTTCTTTTCAGCTGATGATGCATTACTTGAGGCCAAAACTGAGGAAAAAGTGTCAGTCCCAATTAATCTCCAGTGTGTTGAAACAGGGATTAATCTCCAGGATATGTTAGTTGAGCATCAAGCAATGTACTTACCTGAGTCGTTCTTTTGGTCTTTGAGACATTTATAAACTCTTTGGACATAAGGCTTATCATCAATCCTTGTACTTATTAATGATATCAGCAAAGCAAACCTACAGACGTCAGTTTCGATGTCTGGAGTTTCAGAATTTGACAGGGCCGGTGTTGCATATATTTCCCTCCAAGTATTTACACAAGAACTACAGGATTCATTCCATACTGCATCAGAACCAGCAAGATCACAGTGTTCATTTAAACTTTTCAGTTCATCACCCAACCTGTCAGTAACATCAGCGACAGAAAAGTCAGAACAACCACCACCTCCTCTTGTCAGCTTCTGAATTCCACAACTGAAAACATCGTCTTCGACGATCCTGATTGATTCTAAACAACTCGTTTGTTCACTGGCTTGTAAGAATATAAGTCCTGTTCTATTTGCTCTTTGACCGAGTGTGGACAAGTAAGATTGGAAAACTGACCCACAGCAGTTCTTTTCCAGGAATCCGCCCCAGTTTCCCTCTATGCAGGTTGAATTTGTGCCTGCGGACCCGACCTGAACTCCAAGGCCACATGGTATTTCAGGAGGTCCAGAAACTGCCGATCTCACCGTGATCAACAGAAGGAAAATGCTGATATTGATCTGACGACGACTCAGAGAACACCGGGTAGTTTCAATCATGGCATGAAGGAACTTGAAGAACGGACAATAAAATGAAAAGAACGGGATATAACATAAGCTCTTCTTTTTCTTGCATTTACAACTTTTCTGTTCCCGGGAAAGTATTCTCTTCTATCTCGTTGTGAACACCATTGTCCCAGTTTTTGACCTCATTAGCTACTTCTCTGCGATTTAATAAAGATACCTTGTTTTGTGACATGAGATCGAGCACTTAAATGATTAAAAGACAGTAATCTCTTGTCATCTACTGGAGCAGTCTTTTGGATTACTCAAATTTTGAACTTGCTTACAAAACTGATAGTCTCTAAACAATTAAACAAAAAGTTTGGATATATCGTCTAGATAAACTAGAAAGATGGAGGATTTGTCCATTTGATAGATGTCTTCTTCACCGGCCGATGTACGGACTCAAAACAGGAATAACTCGTAAGACGGTAAGAACATAATAGGCGTTGAGGGTTTGAGGTGTTCCTTTGACTGAATGTCCTGAGCAAAAAGACAACATTCTCAACATCGACAATCACTATGACAGTTAAATGCCAGCAACTTCTGGCACTGGGGTAAAAAAGAAGTTAGAATGCAATGCAATGAAAGATTAGGAGCTTCAATCAAACTCTATGAATATGAATATGCTTAATCAATCTGCTTCGCGTCTGCAGCTTGGAGGTCAACAAATACCGCACGACGACGCATATTCTTCCATGATGACAACTTATAATCGGTTGATAAACAGTACTACTAACTACAATAAAATGAAATATCTAGATCCGGCCCCTCTTCGTAGTGTCCCTTCTGCATACGGTCCTCAGAATTATTATGTGAACAATGCAACAGGAAAACCTGGAGACAATATTCTATTTTTGGAATTTCCTGGAGTGTCAGGAAATCTTGGAGATGATATGCTATTTCCTGACGTTTCTGGAGTGTCAAGAAACCCTGGAGATGATTTGCTACTCCCTGAATTTCCTGGAGTGTCAGGAAACTTCGGAGATGACGTGCTACTTTGTGGATTTCCTGGAGTTTACATGCCTTCAAATGTTATAGATGCTCATGGACAAGTGGTGGTGGATCCACTGATCAATCCTCATCAGCTTAACACATTTCCAGGTCGGAATCAAAATTCAATTCTCATCAACTTAACATCTCTCAAATTACAAGGCAAAGAGAATGATAATCAATCACATCTGGAACAGGAATGACCTCATTATTAATTATTTGATAGTACTATTGCCTCTGTTCCTGACCCGGATTACATATTTGATTCATTCAAGACATAAAGATTAGGGAATCCAAAAATCATATCGTTTATGTTTGTCTCGGTGAGCTCGCCAGAATGAAGGGGATATGTTTTTGGAGAAAACAGTGAAAAAGAAGTAAAGAGATGCTCTAAGAAATAAGTAGAGTCTGATTGGAGAGTCTCTCCACATGAAGACTTGTGGCCTTCTGGGACTAGGAGTACAATGATGTGATTGTAGCACTTTTTATTTTTATTTTTATAAGATGGTTTTAAAATTTTATCATAAATTAATTTGAAGGGGTTTAAAATTTAAAAATTGCAATCATACTCTAGTAAAATTAGTTAAAATAGAATAAATTTTAAAAATTTTAAAAATAATTCAAGAAATTATTTTTACTTATCTAAAAGTTTAAAGTTTAATTCAAAAATATTAAATAAAAATTAATCAGTTTATTTTAGTCTAAAAGTTAAAAGTATCCATGTGTATTAATTTACTTACAAGTTCAAAATAACATTGTATTAAAAATATAAAATTAAAATAGAATAATAAATTATAACTCAAAACAAGAAAATAACATTATGAATTTAGTTTCGTGATATGAAACTAGTCTTGAGCATCTTATCACATTGTATTTAATTTCGACTTTGGTTCTCATAGTGGTTCTTACCGCATCCTTCTGCTAGATTGAATTAATGATGTTCCGATCTCCTCTTCCATAGCCTTCTCGGGCATCTCTTGAATCTGTTTCACCTTCATCCTCGCCTCTTTCCCTGTGCTTCCTTCCATAAATTCCCTCGCCACCTTCTTCAGCTCTTCCCACTTCATCAACCCACATACCGACTCATCATTTGTCTCTAGTCTTAACCCTACTTTGATCTCCTCTGCAATCATTCTTGTATTTATTGGCTGCTCAACCATCACTGGCATTGCAAGTATTGGTTCCTGTGCAAGACTGAGTTCCAACCCCAGTCGTTTAAAAAGCCATAAACACTCTGGTGCAGCAATATATCCATCTTATCAAGTCATACTCGCACGAGTTTAGATACTCTGTTCAATATTATGGTATCTTCTTGTGTCCAATAAATCTCAGCTATTTATTTATGTGGGTCTCACATGGAACCTGCGTGAGTCTCGCAAAATAAATGACTGAGATTCTATGAGACAGAATAAGATAGATTAATGTTGGACAGAGGATCGGGACTCTTCTGGCACTAGCATTCCTTTTACCTGCAAACCAGTTGCTATTTCCAATACTCCGAGCCCTTTTTACTCGCTGCCACACTCCAGTAATTTGCAAACTTACGTTCAAGCTCATAAAAGCTGTTAAAATCTTACCATGACTCTTCAATGTCGATGCTCTTGACACCTAGCTCGGACAGAAGACCAATTTGTGCAGGGTCCAAGTAATTTGGCTCAAAATGCCATGGAAATTCCGTTACTGTTACCAATTCATCTGCAGATTAAGGTCAACACGAAAAGCTCACTTGCTCTCAATCTTTAGCGCGCATGCAAGAAGAAAATTGCACATACCATAGAACACCAGTCTCGGAAATCCAGACTTCACCTAAGAATCCAAAGTCCACATCCACACACAATAATCATCTGTGACCATTAAGTTGACAGGACCAAGAGACTCGAGCACGAGTTCAAACTCTGGTTACAAAAGCTTGGTGGCCATTGCAAAACGAGGGAACATAGAAACTGGAGTTTATTGGTCCCTTCAACTCCAGATCGAATTCCAGGAATGTTTTGAGGGGAAAAGCTGGTAATGGATGTGGTGAGACCTGTCATAGTTGTGAGGAATGGCGTGGCCTTTAGACATGAAAGGGAATAAAACGGCACGTTCACTTGATACGAAGTCTATCTTTAGGCAGTTCAAAGCAGCGAAGCTTTCTGTCACTTGATACGAAGTCTATCTTTAGGCAGTTCAAAGCAATGAAGCTTTCTGTCACTAGGGTTCCATCTAGCAATTATCAAAGTTGGTGCATAAGAGGCATTAATGTAAAGGAACATTTGTAGCTTTCTTCAGGTTTTGTTTGTATCTAGAAGCCTTGGCAGCTGTTGGTATTATCAAGTACAGAAACTCTGGTAAAACCTGATGCCTACTGTCTACAAAACTATATTTAGTTTTGAATGTGAATTGTAGCATAAAACAAAAGAATTTCCATATTAAGACTGCGTTGCTTGTAGATGAAGATGTGGTTTAACAACTACAAATTAATCTCATGCTTTCCTTACCCTAAGTCCAATCCAAAAATGTACGTAAGGGACTAGATTCAACTCGAGATATAAAACTAGAATTTGCATCTCCATCTTGAGCCCAAACAAATTTAGGTAGCCCAAAGTTCAATTGGGATTAAGGTAAGTTTAATTATTTTCTTTTCTAAAATTTAATCTAATGTCATCATTGAAATGACATAATTAAATTTTAAACTACAGTGAATCGTAAGATTAAACTCAAGTTAATCTGAAATTCGAAATAATAAAAAAAAACAGATTTGACTCGAAATCTAAGGGGCCGTTTGGTTCCACTTCCGTTTTTCTGTTGTCGTTTTTAGTTTCTGTTTCCTGTTTTTTGTTTCTGTTTTTTTCCTTAAAAAAACGAAAACCTGTTTGGTTGAGATTTGTAATATAA
>JANKOE010000001.1:42907904-42929336 GCA_026284465.1 Erythroxylum citrifolium | reverse complement strand
TATATATATATCTTCTTTTTTAAAAAAAATTGAGGGTGGGCATTTGCCCACCCTCCCTTCTATGTAGCTTCGCTACTAATCTATATTGACGTGACACAGTCATGTGTCGACGCCCCTCACTATTCAGACACCTCAGCTGGTTTAGGAGAAGATTGTCTGATTAACAAAACGACATATTTTAGCTTTGATAGTAAAACAACGTCATTTCAACTAAAATTAGATCTCCATTCTTCAACTAAAATAAGAAGCATCAACGCACGATAGAAAAGGCACCAACTTTGGGAGATTTGGGAAATTTTAGGTTACAGAGTTTTACCTGTTGATCGACAGAGAAGAGAAGGAGAAGAATGGAGATATGAAACAACGTCATTTCGCTAATAAGATAATCTTCTCCTAAACTAATTGAGGTGTCTGATTAGTGAGGGGCATCGACACGTGGCTATGTCACGTCAGTATAGATAACTACTTTTTAAAGTTCAAGTTATAATTGAAAATTTGAAGAAAGTTTGAGTTTTTTTTTAATAATTAACCCTATTTTTAGACTAAGTTCAATTCAATTTAATATTTATAAATAATTAGTATATAATTATAATTCAATAATTAATTTCAAAAAAATATATTTCAATAATTGCTTTAAATTTAAAACGTTAATAAAAAAATTATATGGATATATGTTGTTGGAATTATTTATTTATTTTAATTTGATTATAGTATATATTATAATTATTAGATTATTAAAGGAATTATATATTCATTTAAAACAACTTTATAAATACATTTTAATTAAAAATGATTATCATATTTGAATTTTTAAAATTAAAACAAGATCGGAATTTAAATTACAACAAAGTGCTTGATTCGAAACATACTCTTATTATTCATCAATTGAACAAAAATTACTTGCGGATAATTGCTTTATTTAAAAATTTTAAATTACATCAATTTAGTCTAAATAGTATAATTAATTAATTATATATTTGAAGTATTGACGTCTTCTTGGGATCAAGTTCTAAGTTCAATTCGAGTTATTGTCATCCTTAATAAAGATATCAAAGGGAGAAAATAATGTGATTTTCAAAATGTTTAACGAACCTTAATTACAACACCATCTTTAGGATCTATTATTAGGATTATAAAAGATCAATTGAGATCTTACTTTAATTACAGAAAGCTAAGTTTTGCCTGTTTCAAGTATGAAATTGAAATTAATGAAATTTAAATAAATGAGTTTAAGTCCAATCTTGTTTTCAGTAGAAGCAACTGAACAAAATGGGTGAGAGTCGGGTATCACAAACTAATTTAGGTTATTTTTAAACGACACTATTTAGTTGTGTGATTAAACGAGGTCGTTTCACTTATCAACATTTATTGAATTAATTTTGGCTAATGTGTATTAACAATTAGGATTTTTTTGACACGTGCAAAGATGTTAATGGGCCGGGCTGAGCCTAGACTGCTCTCGGCCTTGCCCTTGGTTTACGGGCCAGGAGAAAACCTATAAAAAATGACGTTATTTTTGACAAAACGATCTGGGCACGGACCAGGCTAACTATAGTTGACCTGTGGCCCACTTGTGACCCGATCAACCTAGACCAAAATTGGGCTGTGCGGACTGGGCTCTTTTTGCCATCTCTCGACATATGACAAGTTACATTAACAAACTTAACAAAAAAATTAACGTTCGGTTATAATTAAAATATTAAAGGTTTGAGTAATTAATTATCATCTTTTAAAATTCAGGCTATAATTATATAACCGAACAAAGTTTGATTTTTTTTTAATTAACACTCATATTAAATATTAAATATTGACTTCAGTGGGAGTACTTGGGGCTCGAATCTATTTTCCATGGCTACCTATCCACTACCATGAAAATGAAACAATTCAGAGCAGAGAATCAGGTCAATTTCCCAGAGAGTCAAGACGGTCCATTCTTAAAAGAAGATGAACAAAATGAGATCTATGGTAAACCCAAAACTGTATTTCAACCAACACAAACTCCTAACTATTTTCATACCAGCAACCAATATTACACAGGAGATGATCTATCTAGTAATATGTTCTATTCCAAATGTATTTGGTTGGTTCGAGGCTTGAATCAAGTCAATCCCATCGACATTCACGCGGGAAGTTTCTCCTTCATTCTGTCTCGAGACGACTGTAACATCTCTACTTTGTGTTGCCTGGTTCTCTCTTGTAAAACACCTGCCAGAGTTCACGAAATGCCTACTTCCTCTTGGCATGCCTTCTCTTACTTCCACACTGAAATCGCTATAATGGCTACTCTCTGTGGTCAAACTTCCTCTCATGTCCATGCTCGTATCACCGAAATGGCTGCTCAGTTCTTCACCTGTAATCATCCCAACCCTTCTCAAATCAGCACAGGTTCTACAAATTGGACAAATTGGTGTTTTCAGAAGCCATGCATCGACACACTGAACATGAAAACTGTGCTTACACAAAGGCAACAGTCTACACCTATCACCGTCCTCAAAGTTATCCAAGCAAACAGCACAGTTCACTGGACTACTTCCACTTTCGTTTCTGGTATAATGATAGGATGGAAGCTTCTCTACATCATCTATGGACATGCTTGATCTGTCAATGTTCTCTCTCTCAGTTGCAATATTGTTTGCGATTCGTTGTCTTAAAGCTCTTCCCATAATACAGACGTGCACTAGGATGAACAACACTCCAATTCCCAGGAATAATAGTATGAGAAAAATCACAATAGTCGTAACCATAATCTCTGATTGAACACCAAAAATTTTGCCACTCATATTAATTCTCCTGATGTAGATATCCAATTATCGATAATTCCGGAACCTGGAATCTGTAGTTGACTACTAAATCTATCTCATCACCTTTACCTGAATAGGAGAACTAATCTTTATCACATGTTGGCTTGCAAGTATCTTTAGAGCTCAGGATTAAGCAAGAGCAACCCTTTATCGTGTAGGTTCAGCAGCTTCAAATGACCTCAGAGATAGTGAAGATTGAATAAAAATTTTCCGAAAGAGAAGGTTGGAGTTTTGGAGACGATGTCCTGCTCCTTTCAAAAGAAGGGATCTGAGAGGTTTAAAGACTAAAAGTGCTCTGGTTTAAGAATGAGTTTATTTGAGTAGAGACAATAGTGTAGTTCCAAGACTAAGGGCTCTAGTTCTTGTTTGTTTCTTTGTTTTGGTGTAATGAGCACGTAATAACTTTGTTCTTATTCATCTCTAAATACGGTTTGTTTTGCATGCTAACCTTGTACAAAATCTCAAAAGCTAGCAGCTTTCACGGTACCATTTTCTAAGTGCTTAACCAATATATGTAGACTTCTTAAACTGCAATGCGGGGAAAACAAAAACTCACAATGTCTTGATAGCTTGAATAATTTTGTTTTGCAGAAGAAGCCAAGAAGATAAATCCAATCTTTCAACATTTCGTCTCTCTTTGATCCTGTGCCCTTCTAAGGATCAACCGAGTACAAAGAACATGACTAAACTGTCTCCGATGTCATTTATACAACTATTGGCATCTTGCTTACCTAAAAGAAAGTTACTGGCATCCTGCTATAAGGCGGAAAAGAACATCAATCCATATCAAATATCTGGAAAAATGGAACTTTACAAGACACGATGAAATTTAGAGGGAAAAAGAATGAAATGCACGACAAATAATTTGTAATAGTTATTGCAAATGCAATTGTAGCTAACATTGAACAATCTGAAAAGAATACTCAAACTTCAGTAACGTGCTTAACTGCAACTCCGGCATCTCTATGTCTCAACATATTTACATAAATGGATATGAATTGAAAAGGTATATGGCAATGGAAATTGTTGACTTCACTCACTATATGTCATAAGCATTGCTCACTACGACTCACATGTGATCTATGCGAGACGTGTCATGATCCCTGAACAAGACCCTCACGAGCAGTATTTGTTACTCGAAGCACGGCTTGTGCACTTAAACGAGAAAGTTTTGACTGACAGAAGTGTTCCCAAGATCCAAATTCTGGATTCTCAGAAACTGGTGGTGTGACTTGATTTGATTTCTCATATACAGTCTGCAGTTCCAAAAGGAGGGTTCTAGCAGCTTCCCTAGATTCAGGAAGTTGGTCACTGAGCTGCGCAGCAGCTAATTGGATCAATTTATCAATTCCATAGGCAATAATTCCTTCAACACCCTGTGATACAAAGAGAGCCAATCACTAATCTGAGCTGCACAATTTGTTATGTCCATGCATTGGTAGCGTCAGTCAATTCAACAAACTGCATTGCTCAACATTTTGGAAAAGCATTATTCTGTAAACTCTACCACACAACATCGCTTGGTGGCCTATCTAAAAATAAAGGAAGACACCTACTTTATATTGCAAAACCGTGACGGACAGATAGACACAGACTTTACACAATTTTGAAATGAATAAACAGGATTTAAGCTCACTACAAATACGTAATACTGTTATTAGTATTTACCATATGTAGAGGAGTGGGGGAAATGAAATTTGTAACAGCATCAAACAAGCTACTGAAGTGTTGTAGGCATATTCTTATATAGTTTTATCGAGAACCAAGCATGAGTAAAATGGCTTCCAATTTTTTATGCGTTGGGGAAAAGTTCAAAGTATATTAAATTACAAGAAGAAATGAAGCATCAAATAAGTATATGAGAATTTGCTTTTACCAGATGGGGGACGCTTCGACAAAGGCACATTGAAGCCTTAGCTCGAATTCGTGGATTCCTGTTCTTAAGGTGTGGTTGTAACTTTGGCAACAAAAAGTTTGGGGGAATCCAAGTGGTCATTGCCACCAAAGCTCTCTCAGCTGCCTCACATACAAATCTCTTATCTTGTGAAGATTTGAGAAGGAGCTGTACAAGCTGAACCCGGAAAAGAAGATCACAATGGAGGAGCCATGCAGATAAATCAGTCCAAGCATATATCAAGAATGAAATGATGAAATGACAGAAAAGGAACAAGTAATAGCAATAATGTACCAAAGGATCCAATGATTCAATTATAGAATCACCATATGCATGAAACAGATCAGCGGATGTCATAATTGCAGTTTTGCAAACAGCGCTTCTTGGATTTTTCAAGGACTTCACAATGAGTGGAATCACATCCCCCCTGACCAAGGAAATGAAAATAAGGTACAAATTCACCATAAACAGAATACAGAAAAATTGAACATTTCTTTTGACTCTTCAGATTACTTCCGATCAGATTAAAAGGTGAGGAACTTACAGCATATCCAGCAGTGCTTCCCTGTGAAATATTGATAGACGCCTGACATCGTTGAGAGACTCACAAACAAGGACCCAATCTTTAGAGTCTAGTCCAGGTAGGAGTGTCTGAGAGATGAAACACAAAATGAATCCACGTTGGATAAACGGTGTATAATCAAATTCTGCCAAATGCAAGGCATATAACAAGACTGATTACAACTCAATATGCCAACCTTTACATTGCTATCAACATCTTCTACGTCGCTCAAGTTCTCAGATTCGATGTACTCTACTTCTGAATTGACCATCTCTACTCCAGGATTCCCGCATTCATTTCCATTAGCAGGAGTTGAGACCAACGAAGCAGAGTTTTCTCTCCGCCGCTCTACAACAATTTCAACACTATTGCCACTACATGGCTTTGCAAGGCTCTCCTTAACCGAGCTCTCGTTCTTCCTCTCTGATCCGGGTTGTGTGTTCAGGTCTCTCAGAGCATTGTCCGACATCATTGTTACAAATTAAGTCTGAAACGAAAACCAAATCCATCAGAGGAACTCTTTTGAAGCAGCATTCCATTGTTTAGGAAAAGGAACAAATCGGATGGCTTTGATTCAAAACTAAAACATCACTAACCAAATAACCATTTTCCTGAATTTCCCATTCATTATAAAGCAAGAAACCCTCAGACTTAAATCAAACACCACAATAAACTAAATCATTACAATAGACAGCAGAAAAATAAACTTCTCAAAGAAGGATCTAAAGAAAAGACCGCATAAACAAATCAAAACTCCAATCCAAACCTCAAGATCTCTCTACATTTGCTCACTTCACATCGCACCGGCTCAAATCCGACACCACCCCGTCCTTACCTCTTCACACACAAACAAACAAAAACAAAATGCACAAGTTAAGAAGCACGGAGTCATTACCGAAGTAGTACAGTGAATTGATCTCTTTCTCTCTCTACTGCGAATGTGTGGGAGGGGAGGGAGGAGACAATGTAGAGAGAGAAAGTAACTGGCAAGCAAGACTTCGCAATCAAAAGATTAGACGACGAGCCGTTTTTTTTATATGGACTACACACCCCATCAGAGGCCGGCATCTTTTAGTTTACTCGTGATTTTACCGCCTCGTGTTTTGGCATTTAATTTTGTTCTGCAATGTCCCGGATTCTCAGGGTTATTATCAGTACTGCCAGTCTCCTTTAATTGCGTTTTTGTTTTGTTTTTCGTTTTGATTTTTGAATTGAATTGACGCTCCAACTCCTTTAAACAGGTTTTGAAACGGCCCTAATCATTTACTACTGCCCTTTTTTAATAGTAATTACAAGAATACTTTAGTCAAAAGGATATTTAATACGATGGTTCAAACAAAAAAGGACAAGATAAGCGCCAAAAATTACTAAAATAACACAAAATAGAGAATTGGTCAATTTTTAATAACGTGAAGATGAGTCCGTGAATATTGTAAAAATTACGTGTAAAATATAAAAACAAAAGGAACTAAAACATAGACTAATTAATTAATCTAAAAAATTTACCTGAAAAAATTATTTAAAAGATATTTTAAAAAAATCTCAAATTTGAATTTTTTTAAAAAGTTATATTTTAACTGTCAAAAAAGTGATATCTATTAAAAAAGTATTTTTTTATTTTACAGGCAAACATCTTTTTCTAAAGCGTTTGTGATGAAAAAAAGTGCTTATTAACATCTCAAAAGCTTATCCAAACAGGCACTAAATTAATTCATTAGATTTGATTTTTAAAATATTTTTACACCTCTATGATATCATTAATTATTAAATAATCTCTTTTATGTTAATTTTTATTTAAAATACTATAATATTAAAATTCTTAAATTCTAATACAAAATTATTTTAAATTAATAGATAAACGAGAAATTAAAAGATTTTTTATTTTTATAACTCTTTGTTATCACCTTGATTTTAAAGATAAAAGCACGTTCTGCAAGATATAGAGAATCAACCACCTATGTATAGAAAACAAATATGTATGTTTTTCTAAGTTGCATGTGTTAGGTTATTTGTAGCAATTGACCATGATTGGACCGAGCATGACTCGTCTTCTTCTTCAATAACCATTATTGGTGCCATTTATAACACATGGTATATCCACATGCACCTGCCGACTGCCGGTGTTAGTATGGACATAATTTATGATGATGTTACACTAAGACTGAAGACCCATTTCTAGTGCCACAATCACATTAAAGGGGAGACGATTTTATGATCCACAACGATTTTACGTTAAGTCAGTAAAATAAAAAATTTAACGTTTAATCGATATTAGATTGTCGTAAAATTAATTAAAGATTGAATAAAATTGAATAATTTAAAATATAGTTGAAAGAAATTGTCCCTAATTAAAAGTTAATTGAAAAGGGATATTGTGAAATCAAAATTAAATGGTTTATTTTAGTTTATAAAAACTAAAAATCGACTAATTGATTAATAAATTGATCAATTTTTAACGGCAACAGTTAATAAAGTAAATCGAACAAAAAAGTTAATCGGATCAAAATTTTTATGATTGAACTGATTGGACTAATTCAGTTTTTTAATTACAACCTTTAGGAATTAACCAAGTATGCCCTCTACTACATTCTATTGGATTAGGATGGGGTAATTTTCAATGTTTTATATTATCAAAAATGAACAAAAAGTGATTTAATTAGTTTGCTAATAAGGTTAATAATGGGTCAAATCATATTAAAATATTTTAAGACCATATCTTATAGTCGAATTTGGTAATTAATTAATAAATTGATCTAATTTTAACAACAAAAAATTATTTTCCTGCCCTGTTTGACCCAATTTTGGCCGAAATTATGTCTATAAGGGAAGCTCTATCTTGGCTAAAAGACTAACAGCTTGACAAGATAATTGTAGAGTTGGATTGCTTGGCAGCTGTCCAATCAAGTTTAGCTTCTTCGCCAAATCGGTCTGAGATTGAAATTTTGGCCCTTGATTGTTTATCATTCAAGCGACATTTCCTTCACTTGTCCTTTCAATAGACGCGTAGGATTGCCAATAAGACGGCTCATGCTTTAGTCAGGGTAGCCTTATTATATGCAAACCTACATCACTGGACTAATCGTCCTTCTTGTTTAGTCTCCATTTTAAATTCAAATTGTTCGGCTTCTATTATTGTTGAGGGGGAAAGGCTATTAGATTTCGGGTGTACGGGGTAAGCCTGTTGACTTGGGTTAGTTTTCTTTGTCTTTCCTGCCTTTGTCTGTTTTTACGCTATTATCGTTTTTATTCAAAAAAACAAAAAATTAAATCAAACCAGAAAATTAAAAACTAAACTAAAAAATTAGTTGGTTGAAGAATTTCACTGTTAAATCGCTATAATCGAGTTAAATATTTTAGCTTGGCGTTAAATATTAATTGTGTCATTACTCCTCAAGGCTTAGATATTATAAAAATTGGAGTTTAATAGATTAGTTAGACCATACAATCACACTCATTTATTTAATTTTTTTATGAGATTGCAACTTATATAAATAATAATGAATGGTACCCAACAACCACACCCAACTAATTGCCATTAATATCTAAATTTTTGCTTAGTCCTCAAGATTAATTAGCTCTTCTGCATCGCATCAAGACATGATGACTTTCTCCCATAACATAGTATTCAATTTTGATTGGTACATAAACTAAAATAAAACATATAAAAATGATTAGTGAATATGAGGAACGGCGACTAAATGTTCTACAAATGCCCAAAAGAGAAAGAGTTGTAGGATCAGTGATGTCGAAAGTCCAAAAATCCGAAGAACCTGAAATGGCTTGATTCTCCTCTACTTTCCTCGTCGGAGACTGATAAAGAGGAAGAAGTTTGAAGAAAGACAGTTCTCATACTCTCATTCTACCATTAGTACTTGTGATATATATTAGGTCACTCAAGTCTCAAGTACATATATAGCTGTGGTGATTACCTGAGTAACTGTTGATCGGAGTTTGAGCTTGGAGCACAGAAACAAATCTGACGACAAAGACATGTGGGAAACTGTGGAAGGTGATGATTATGGTAATGACAACTGGAGCGACTTAGAGATAAGAAACAGCTGCCTCCAATCTCATTGAACCTGTAAACCCATGTGCTGGCTGATGTATGAAGCTCCGATGATCAACCACGAAATGAATGTTCATGTTCTGAGTCTCTTCATATCTCATCTATTGGTGGCTTAAATTTCTTCTGATAGACTGTCTTCTAGGGTTATTTTTGCCACATTTTTTCAGTATTTTTGTCACATAGTGTTTTTGTGATATTGACAATGGACCTACAGACTCACACGAGAAGGAAAATTAGACCACACATAAGTTCAAGTGAAGTTTTATTCTAAAATTAATTGGCAATAGTAGAGTGGCCCACTACCACTAGGCTTATATGTTAGTATTCTCTTTCCTCTTTTTTCAATATGTGATACTCACACGTGGGTATTATCAACACTCTCCTTCAAGTGCAACTGGAACTGGACATCCAGTTATCACTTGAAATAAACAAAATGATAATCGGACCGAGCCGCTAGGACAAGACTTCCAGACGAGCAACTGAAAAATTAATAATCCGGACTAAACCTGCTTTGATATCATGTGAAATTGGCAATGAGCCTACGGGTCCGTACAAGAAGGAAAGTTAGACAACACACAAGCTAAAATGAGGTTCTATTCTAAAACTAATTGGCAATAGGTGGAGTAGCTCATTAGGCTTATATGTTAGTCTTCTTTCCCTTCTTTTTCTAACATGAAACAGTCACATGTGACTATTATCAATAAATTTGAACCGTTAAGAATGAATTTACACTACTCTCAAACTCCAATTTAACTCTAAATTCAACCAACCTAAATTCGGTCATTTCAAAGTCAACTTGGTACCATTAATCACCACGTGCAATCCATTGCATGTTTTTGCACAGGTTCACTGAAACTATAACACTTCTATGTAGTTGTGTTCTGTGATCTCATTCTCACTACACGTGACTGACCTCGTACTTTTCCTTTTCACCTTTTGATTTTTTATACTAAAAACTTGATGGATGTTACACTATCCCGACATGCCCCATAGTGCTTAATTCAATAAACATTAGGTTTTCCTTTAGTTGTGGAGAGTGAGTTCCATGTAAGAGATGCCGTGTAGCTTTTGGAAGAACTTTGAAAGGATTCGCGTGCGTTTCCTTAGTTTGATTCTAATCCTCCTCGCTTTATAGTTTGCTGCAATTGCAGATTCCAAGTCACACTATTATCACAATTTAACAGTTTATTACGAATAATGCAAACATAATTATGAAAGACGTAAGCATAATTAAAATTGTACAAAAATAAATTACAATAATATTAAAATTATAATACCAAAATGATGTAATAATGTCTTTATATCATCACCAATACTCAGTTGAAGTCTTGTTGAGGCGTCGGATTTGGAGAAATAATTTCTTTAGATAATATTTAAAAATATAATTTATGTTTTAAAATATAATAAAAATTAAGTACTAAATAATATCATTTTTGCAACTTAATCAAAATGAAATGATTGTTATTTTAATAATGTTAAAATATAAAATAACACAAAAATAATTAAAAAATTTTATTTAAATCTCTAATAAATTATTGAGACATAAATTGCCCCTTTGCCTTTTGCTATGTATAAAATCAAACTCTGGTGCATGAGGTGAGATCTTCTGCTCAGTTTTATAGTGTCTTATTCTATCATATAAATCTCAGCTATTTATTTATGCAGATTTCATGTTTATTTATACGGGACTCACGCAGAGCCTACATAAATAAATGGCTGAAATTTATGGAATAGAATAAGACACCATAAAATTAGACAAAATATCTGCCCGGTGCATATCAATGGAACGTCTCTGTTGGGCAGTCATGAGTGGCAGCTTTTTATCATGGGTTATGCTTCTCACTTGCTTTGCCCAGAATATATTTAAAGATTGTGCACTGCGCATTAACATGTCTTTGTGCGATGGGACTAACTCTTCAAAGTTGCAACTTACACGACTCTGCTTCTTGTGTCCTTGATGCCAACTTTGAGGATACAATACATACATTTGTGACCAGAAACTCCTTTTGAGGTTAGAATACTTATATGATATGAGTCAGAACAAGATAGCGAAAAGAAAAGAAGAGGATAAAGAAATAGAGCAAGTGGAAGAGTGGGAAGAACAGATGCTGTTCTGTTCTTCCCTTGTTTTTTTCCAAAATTGTTCTGAAATGCAAGTTGGTGAGTGACGTGGGGTTGAACCCTTCACATGAAAGAGTCGTTGTTGAGTGGACATTTAGAGCCCACATTTGAGTTCTAGTGAGCAAAATCTTATGTGACCTCAAATTCATGTATCGGTGCTTGTCTTTGCTTCTCTCTTATATCGAGCTAAAATTTTTTGTCCCTGACCTGTTTTATAAATCTCATAAATGTAAATTTTGCGTGAATCCCGTATAAATAGATGACTGAGATTTATAGAAAAAGATAAGGACATGATAAAATAGATAGAGGATCTTATCTCTCCTGCACCTTTTCCTAATTAGGCTCAATCATTTGATATCATAATTGTATATTTTATAGAGTGAAAGATATAGAGTTTTTGCCTAAATTAAAGAATTAAAATAATTTTAAAAATATTTGTAATTTGTAATTTTTAAAATTTTGATTAAAAATAACAATAAAATATACATAATATAAGTATCACGTATGAACTAATGAAATCAAACTAATTAAACTTAATTTAAATCAAATTTAATATTTAATTAGTCTATATGCAATGGTCATACTGTAAGCATTTATTATTACAATGGTCATACTGTAAGCATTTATTATTATTTTTGACTAATATTTAAGAGAAAAATTTATAAAAATTAAATATCATGAGAATTTCTTTAAGAAATTTAAATTTTATGAAAATTTTAAAATCTTATCCCTTTTTATATTACCATGCTTGCATTTTTTGTATTACCATAGGGACTAGCACTTAATTAATCGATGCTTATTCTCTTCTTCACTCGGTTACTTCTTTTCTTTTTTTCTTTTTTCCTTCAAGATAGATACCGATAAGAATTGACCATACATGAAAAGAGAATACCATTTATAGTATTATCTTATGTAAACTCGAATCAATCTCTTTATTAATTAGAAATAATAACCGTAATTTTTATTAAGTTGTTATTATTTTAGGGGATAGGAGGGCTTGACTTTGGAGTTTGGAATTTCTCTATACATATGCCACAATGACATAAGAAGGATCCAATATCAAAATTTGCCTAAGATGTGTGACTTCTATTTCAACCACTCGTGCTTGTTCTCATCATCTCATTACATTTACTATTTGATTAGGAAAATCCCATAACAAGCAACTTATGTAAGTCGATCTCTTTAATTTTATATGCCATATTACACATCACATTTATTTTCTATATTATTTTAGTCTTAGATCACTTTCATGGATCTAACAACTAATCCAACTAAACTACTCATACTCCACTTACTCCTCTCTTCTTTTTCTTATTTCTTTTTAATATCATTCATTACCCTTAAAGCAACTATTGCTGATCGTACACATGTCTAGTACTCTTAGAGTGACCCGACTTGGGAACATAGAGCTCCTTGTGTTCACCATACCCACCAAGGCTCTGCATCCTCGTGGGGTTGTTCTTCAGCTGAGGCGGCGGCGAACACGTCCTGAAAGTAACTACGGCCGTCGTCACTTCCATCATCCTCCTCTGATTGGACTCCATGATCAGCTAAGACAACACATCCGGGATAATTGTCGTTTGGGAAGTACGAGTCGCCACTGTCCACCAGTTGTGGACCGTCGTCATCTACCACTGCACTGCCGGTGCTCTCCACCTTCACGTTAAGTTGAATTGCAGATGCGTCAAGTGTCTCCGCCGGAAGTGAGTCAGATATGAGTGCCATGCTTACTTCTTTGTCAATAAGCTTCTCAGTTAAAGAAGTCACCTGCAGTGTTTCATGTGTTGACATATTTAGGGAAGATAGCTATGGTAAGAAGAGTTTTCCTCAACCAAAGGTGGGAATTAGAACAGAACAGATGCTATTTTTTAGAAGACATGTTTTGTCTCTACTAAAGGACGAATATCATTTGCCTTGGTCCCCATTACCAACATGGAAGTCTTTATCGTGTAGACTTCGAATATGGAGTCCCGATGGGAAAATGCTTCTAAAGTTATCAGTAAACAAATCAAAGATTTTGTAATTGTCACAGTCATCATCTTTATACTTTTTTCCATTGATTGGTATGTGGTGGGTAGTGGTGAAATTTCTTTAATTCGTTTCCCTATTATGTAACTTTCTCAGAGGAAAAATGGGTTGTCCTCATCTGCTCAAACTTCATGAAAAAAAAGGACCTATTCTTTGTTGAAATGATGATCTTTATTATATTCATCCAAGTACCTCAGATTTGAGCTTCTCATTTTCCTTGACAACGGAGTCATAATTAGAGCGAAGAGAATCATAAGATGCTTTGAGAAGATCATAGTCTCTTTCGAGCTGCTTTGTTTTCCATCGAGCCCTTCTGTTCTGGAACCACACGGCCACTTGCCTTGGTTGCAACCCTAGCTTCTTGGCCAACTGGGTCTTTCTCTCTGGCTCCAGCTTGTTCTCTGTCTCAAAACTTTTCTCCAACAGATGAACCTTTTCAAAGAGCACCATATATCCAGTTACTATATTTATATATATAGTTTCAGCCATTGAAACAGGAATCTTTACTGTATATAATCCCTTTACAGATCTCTAGCTAGCACTTGAGGAAAGCAGCGAACTCATTCTAGATGGAAAGAGATTCAAACTTTTTAATTTGCTAAACTGTATCAGAACAAAGAGAACAAAAGTTCAATGTTTGGAATCTAATATTTCATATCTATCTAATTCTTGAAGGAACCACTTTTGAAACTTCCGTTTACCAGAAAATAAACGACAATCTACTTCCGATAAGACCAACACAGAATCGCAAGAGATTACCTCTTATATGCTAATTATTACAAGGAATATATTGTTTTCCTCTTTTACTTATTAAGCAACACCTAGGACAGACAGACCTGTTCAGCAGTGAGGCGGCGCTTCTTCTCCGGCAGCTGCTCGTCGTAATATTCTTCGTCAAACATGTCATCTGGCGAGCTGAAAAAGGGTCTCCTCCTGGAGGTGTCTTCCATGGTTATCAATGATCTTGGACCTTCAGCACCGATGGTCCGTTATATGCAGAAAAAAAAACCATTATATTATCAAGTAGAGATCATATAACAGATTGAAATTCTCACAGAATAACAGGTAATGAAAGTTCTATGTCTTATGAGAGAATAATTTCTGTTCATTTCCAATCTGTAGACAAACAACTTTTAGAAATTGAAATCCAATCCAAAATCCAAGCAAACACAAAGCATGTAACTCTATATAAAAAACAAAACTGAAAAAGTTGATAACTATAATATGACCATATATAGACAATAAACATAACAGGGTTACAGTTTATAGTTCCACTACGCAGTCCAGATAAAGAACAAATAAAAGAAATAGACAAGATTACAAATTACCTCGGAAAAGAGGATCACCATGCCCAAGGAACAACATGTTCCCTTGACAAGAGGGGTCGAAAAAAAGACGGCCGGACTCCATGTCCACCCTTTTGTACTTTCAGAAAAGTAGTATCTATCTTGTATTGTGTCAAATCTCCGGCGACTTATTTTGCCGTCTAAGTTCCACAAGCGAGGATGCTCCGGCAAGCTAGAGACACACAGAAAGTAGTAACACAAAGTGTGCGTGTATATGTGAGTTTAGTGTACGTATTACTATATAGCCTACAGGACGAATTAGAAAAGCATGAGCTTGTGGCGAAAAAAGCTGGTACTCCACAGTAACCTAGCCGGAGTCTCCAATGGACAGATGCAAAATCCCATCGGTCCCCCAGTAGACGGTCAAGTATGGTGTTTTTTTTCGGTCGGGAGCAAAGAAAAAAGACACAAAAGAATATCCAAACTAGATCAGGAAGATCGCCATATCTCCGTAGGAAAACAACAATTTCACAAGTCAGAAGATGACAGTCTGACAAAGGTAATCGCCGGAAATTCTGAATTCCGACGAGGAAGCGGAAAGGAGATAGAGAGATGGCTATATATTGCTTCTAAGCGTCAGCTTCTAAGTGTTTTTTGCGAGTAAAGTTAGTAGCGTTAAGCTGGTAGGGTTTTATAGCGACGAATATGGAATCTAAATGACCAAAATATTCTTGTCCATTAGAGGAACGATTTAGAAAGTGGGGACATTTTGATAATTTGAATGCATGGTGGACTTTAACCTGGATGTGGCTATCGTGCGCTGTGGAGAGATGTGAGCGTAGAGGAATATGAACCGTTGGATTGTCGATGTGAAGAGAAGATGGGGTTACTGTGAATGCCAACAGGTTTCATGCTTTTTGGTCGGAGGGTTGTCGGATCCATATTGGTCAATTTTCCTTTTTGTAGTGGAAAAGGAATAAAAAATATTACCTTGGAAATTCGATTTTTATTTTTTTTCACAAGAACAACAAATATTTTATACAAACGTAAAAATTACCAATAATTGGTTTTCTATTTTTTATGTATTTTCCTTTTTATTTAAAACATATAAAATTTATATTGGTTGAATTTTAATGTTTCCTTTAAAACATTAAAAATATAAAAATATTATTGCAATAGTTACTATATAAATATAATAAGAAATAAATTAGAGAATATCATATTATAAGCGCGTTGAACATTGATAATAAGAATGAGAATGAATATAGTGAAAAATTAGAATGGATATTATTTTTCTATGGAGACCATCTTTCCCGGTAATAATGATAATATTAAATTTTACCAATAAATAAAATCCTAACCAACTATGCAAAATTAATTTTTTTCAATTTCCAAAATAACATAAAACACCTATATAAATGGCAACTTTGAAATGTGTGGAAGGACAATAATTCTCGAAATTGCCCATATGCAAATTATTAAAAAAACGGTACCTAAAATTAAATTAGTAAAACAAAAGGTGTAAAGTTAATTACTATTAAACTATCATAAAATCGGTTAAAATTTGAATAAAATTAAAAATTTTGAAATAAGATCATAAAAAAATTCTTAAATGAAAGTTTAATTAAAAAAAGAGGTTGTTAAACAGTTTCTTTAAGTTTATAAAAATAAATAAGTTTGCAAAATTTAATCAATTAATTAATAAATTGATCGATTTTTAACATAAGAGTTATTAAGTAAATCAACCTAAAAATTTAAAAACTGAACCAAAAAATCGATCGATTCAAATTTGAATCGTTCAAAAATTTATAAATTTTCACAATTTTTCATCACATCAGAACTCATAATCCGTACCTTTTGCTTTTTATTGATTGTCACGTAAATGTTAAAATATGTTCAACTGTTAAGCTTGATAAGTTAGGTATGTGATTAGAGAGCCTTCTTTATATCTTGGTTTATAAGATTATTTAATGTATTGCTATTGCTTTAAAAGGGCAACCTAAAAAGATTACCGACTTTATTGAGTCTGAATAAGTCCTTAATTATTCAAAATGGGTACGATTCTATACATTATAATATAAAAAGTCGTACAAATTTGCTACCTTCTTTTTATATAAAAATGGATAAGATCATAGGCATTGGGAAGTCGTACGTTATTTAAATATAGACAATGACAAATGTAAGTGACATTGATTAATATTTCAAGAAAGTATATAAATGATAACTTATCTATCAAGACTAAAGCAGAAGCAATCTACACATACATACAACCATATTGTTTACTCTCTATTTGATTTAACCTTATTAGTATTAGATTCTCAAGGTTACGTGCATCCACGTTCACTTAAATAGTTTATTAGCTTGATTGAGCTATGAGATGAAAAAGAAATATTTCTATCCTTATAACTTAATTAAAACCAAGTAAATATAGTTATTTAAAATGATTAAAAAATTTAACCGGTTCAGCCGATTTAACTACAAAAATCTTGAACTGTCATGCTTTTCGATTCGATTTATTTTAATTACTGTTGTTGTTAAATATTAATCAATTTATTAATTATTCAGTCAAATTTTAAATTAAAATAAATCAATTAAATTTTTTTAACTTTCTCCTTTTTAATTAAAATTCAAATTTTTCGATAAGTAAAGATAATCTCTTTCGATCATATTTTAAATCTTTAATTTTACTTAATCTTTATCCGGTCGATTAAACTTTTTAAACTTTAAACTTCTTGTCTTACCGGTTTAACCTCCGGTTAGGTTTTTAAAACATTGATTATTTATAATTAAGGCCAACAAACTATTTATCAAGAACTTTTCAAAATAATGGATTTACGAATTATTATGTATTTCATTTTAAAAATGGTGACTATATTTGAGTTCTTTGTCATAAAAGAATATAAATATATGTATATATGTATCTATATATTAAATATTTGGTAAAATTATTTTTAATTTTAGTAAAAATAGTTATTTAATGAAAAAAGGTGCAAGAAATTTTAGTAAACGATTTCATCATGACCAAAAAAGCCGAAAAAAGTCAGAAGCAAATAGTTTTGATGCTGGGAAATTTGGTGCACTCAAAATAAAATAAAAATCAGTAGAATAAATGAAAATAATTGATCCAAAATTTGGCACGTAGCAATGGAAATATACAGTTGATGTGTAGTTGATTGCTCCCACAAGTCCCTTTCACTTACTTTGTCAAATGGCACTTACTGGATACGGGATACCCACGTAGTATTGGGACCCTGTGTATCAAGGGACATGATTACCGGCTTTCAATTCAATCTATCGTATCTACATAGGTCTTATATAATTTTTACAACAAAAATTTAGATTGGATTAATTTTTTTTGTTTAGTTTTAAATTTTTTAGTTTGATTTAGTTTAATAATCTTTATTATTAAAAATAATCAATTTATTAATTAATAAGTAATTTTTCATAAATTAATTAATTTTTATAAACAAAAATAAACTGAATATTTTCATTTAATAGCATTTTTAACCAAACTTTAAATTTTTATATAGTTATAAATAGCTTTTTTAATAATTTTTAAATTCTTTAATTTTATTTAATCTTTAACTAGTTTTATGACGGACTTAAAAAAGATAACATACGCGTTAGGTGAGGATATGCTATATGTTTGAAATAGCTTGTGAGTTGTTTGGAATTGGAGATCAAAGTGTAAGCAAATGCTCAGATTATATTAGGGTTTGATGAAAATTTAGGTTAAAGATACATAACTATACTGAGTTCAGATCCTCTGTTCAATATTATGGTGTCTTATTGTGTCCAATAAATCTCAGTCATTTATTTATGTAAGTCCTGCAAAATAAATGACTAAAATTTTATGAGACTGAATAAAACAGAGTAATATTGGACAGAAAATTTGAATGTATCCACGCTAGATGTGTTGGATAGTTGCCTACCAATGGCTTGCAATATGGGAATATTTATAATATATGATATATCCCCATTAAAATACCTAAAAAAAAGAAAAAAAAAGAAAAAAAAAGAAAGTAAAGGACTTGACTTGTCATCCAAAGAGGGTTCCCCAAAGGCCCTCAAAGAATATTTTTAATGGTCTTATCAATTCTTTTATATTCTTTTCTGCTAAGCATCATTTCTCACTTGATATAATGGAATCAAGGAAACAACCCATCCTTCCTTTTCATTTCCTCCATTCAATCCCCTCCTCCCAATCAGAATTTGGCATGTTCTCTTAGAATAATCTCTTTTTTCTTATTACAAATCGTGTCAGATTTGACAAGAGTTACCATATCATTCTTCTATAGATTCTCCACCTCTTATAATATAAGCTCAAGACCCTATTTTAGACTTAAATTTTACTAGTTTTTTTCTCTCTATTAATATTACTATTATATTTTAAAAATTAAAACGAAAATTAGATAAGATGTTTAAAAATTGAATTTATGTTAGACAATCATAAAAACAAAATCGTAGGATTTAAAATAAGATTGAAGAATGAGAATAGAAGATGTTAAAATTGAATTAAAAATGTATTATTAAATGAATAACATTAATTTATTCCTATTTATAAAAATTGGTTATTTTACCAAAATGGGTCAATTAACTAATAAATAAGATCTTTTTAAAAAAAAAGTTACTAAAATAATTTGAAACAAAAAATTAATCAGTTCAATATTTTTATAATTAATATGGCCAAACTGATTAGTTTTTTTAATTATTGACTAATATAACCTCGTATTTATATAGAAATCCATTAAATCTAAGAAGAAAATTCAATTATTGAATATAATTCCATTATTCCAATAATCATAGAGTTTTGATAAGATCACGAGAACATACATGTAAAATGGCATTCAAAAAGAAAGAAAAACAAAGTCTAAGCTACCTATCGTGTGGAATCTTTCGTTCATTGCATAAACAAATATACCTCATCACCCAAAGGCATAACTTGCTTTATGTTATTTTTATTTCCTTCAGTGCTAAGGTTATTTGATTTTTGGGGATGGTGGTATCTTTTGACTAGAGATTTCTACCTTTTTCATGTCTTATACCATATCTTTGCACCAAACAATGTTTGTGGGGATATCAAGAATGGCAAACTTGGCAACTTTCTGAGGTAGGAGGGAGCCAAGCAACCTGAAAAAAGAACAATACTATATGTGTTTTGTGCGTGTGCGTTTTTGGGTTTGTATGGTTGAAAAAAGGTGATTATGATAAAGTGGAAGCACAAGTTAGTGCGAGTGCTCACTTTCTTTCCTTTCTTTATGAACACTAATGCCATGAATAGAGCTTACTATTTGTCATATGTAGGAAAATATGTTTGCTTGCTGTTCGCTTGTCTTTGTGCACTTTCTCTAGGTCAATCTCTCTCCCTCTCTCTCTATAAGAGAACTCTTTTTTTTTACACGGAAAAGAAAACAAAGAGACTAGCTCTTATAATCTAAACCCCTGCGAAGGGATCTAGGGTATTGGGTGCCTTGCATATCTCGGTGTAAAGCATCCAAAAGATTCCAGGGAGGCTTTCGGAGGCAATGAAGACCCGGCTCGGCAACCGAAGCTAACGATACCAGAAGATCCGCACAACGGTTCCCTTCTCGAGGCGTATGAGCCAGTTAAACTTCCCAAGCACGACAAAGCAAGTCTTGAATTTCTGTCACCAAAATAGAAAGCTTAGTTATATCATGAAACGAAGGGGAAAGAATATTTAGTACCTTGAGGGAGTCCACTTCCAGAAGCACAAACTTTTAAGAATGGTGTTTAGTTTCTATCTGGAGTTGGTCTACTTCGTAATTTGGTTCTTAAAGATACAAACATAATAAGTAGTTTTACTCATTTTAAGAGCATCTTATCGTATGGAAATATTAAAAAGATATTTTTACTACTTATTTTAACATAATTTAATATTAATTCAAATTCAATGATAAAAAAATTTAACCGATTCAATCATAAAAATTTTAAACTATCAAACTTTTCGGTTCGGTTTTTAACTTTTCTGTTTGATTTATTATAGTAAATGTTATTGTTAAAAATTGATTAATTTATTAATTATTGGTCAACTTTTATAAATTAATAATTTCTTATAAATCAAAGTAAATCAATTAATTTTCGTTTAACAACATCTTTTTTAATTAAACTTTAAATTCTGCGATAGATAAAAACAATCTCTTTTAACTATATTTTAAATTCCTTAATTTTACTTAATCTTTAGCCAGTTTGATGACAGTTTACTATCTGTCGAACTTTTTAAACCTTAAACTTCGTATCTTACTAGTTTAACTTTAAGTCCGGTTTTCATATTTTTTCCTTTAAAAGTATGTATGAAAATTGAGTCTATCTACAAACAAGATGTTCCAACCTAAACTAAAAACTTTAATTTTAGTTAGATTTTAACTCGAGACCCCTTCAAATTTGCTTAAGTCTTTGTTTTGTTGGACTTATACCAGTAGAACTTTTATTAGTAGAGATTTTTTTCTGTAGAACTTTTTTGAGAAAAACTTTTTAAGAAGTCAGTTGATTATTTGACTATCATTTAAAAAAGAATTTTTTTGAAAGAATTTCATACAATAGATTGTTTGACAACATAAAAATAAAACACTTTTAATGTTAACTATATTTTATTTTGTAATAAAAATTATTTATGCATATAAAAATTATTTAAAGTATATTAAACAATATGCAAA
>JANKOE010000001.1:42891608-42907804 GCA_026284465.1 Erythroxylum citrifolium | reverse complement strand
TTAAACCATATGAAACATAAATAAAAATATATCTAACCAAATCTTTTATATAGATTATAACATAAGTAAACTAATATCGAAAATAAATATTAAACATATAAAAAAGTCAAATAATATTATATAAATCCTAAAATAAATATCCAAGTTGAGTAAATAATTAAATACATAATAAACGAGAAGATGAGTTTGTGGGTATTATGGAAATTATGTGTAAAATATAAGGGCAAAAGTAACTAAAAAATATGATCATTAATTGATTTGAAAAATCTACCTAAAAAAACTTTTTTTTAAGAAGTTTCAAATTTGAACTTTAAAAAAAATTATATTTTGACTGCCAAAAAAACCATAGCAATTAAAGAATCACTTTTTTGTTTTACAGCTAAACACTTATTTTTTTAATAAAGCTTTTGTGGTAGAGAAAAATACTTATTGATCTCCCAAAAACTCATTTAAACAACATTAAATCTAAAAATTTTAAATTAAAGAAACTGAACTCAAACCTTTTCAAATAATAAAAAAAGAATTACTGAGTTCAAACTGAGAATATACGTAAGATAATACGACCCAGAGATGCAAAGGAGCTTGAAGAGCCCATATATCCTTATAAGGCCCAAACTTGGTTATAGAATTGCTATTTTAACTTTTACTTCCCCCATTGAAAGCAATGGTTATGAGTTTTAATAATTTTTTATTTAAACTCTAAATTAAATATAAAATTTTTTAATGATATTTTTAAAATTTAAAATTTATTTAATCTTTAATTTAGAGGTTTAATATTAGTTGATTTTTTTAAAAAACTTATTTAATTTTTAAAGCATTGATTGAATTCCTAAATTGCAAGCCGAAAGGATACACACCAATGGGCCCTCATAATCCTAAAAATTTGGTTTTGGTTATCTTATCCAAAGCGAGAGGATGGCCTAAGAGCATTCATCTTCCGCCATCACCTACCCCTCTTCTCTATACACTTCCCCTTTCTGTCTTATCTTCTCCACTTTCCACTACTTACTCACCTTTCTTTATATGTCTTTTGTGATTTGTAGAGAAATGTCTTTGAGTGGGCTTACTATGGCAGCTCTAATCCCATGCCACTGCTATTCATCTTTAGTCAACTCCGGACTCGTGGGTAAACCCATATTGCCCAGAAGCCACATTGGTTTCCCAGCCACAAACAGAGGTCATCTGGGTGGTTTTTGGCCTAGGCAGTCTCAGCTCAGATGTTCACTTAAGCTTCCCAATGACTCTGGGACTCGTTGTGAGCAGGTAATGAGTAGTGTTTGTTGTATGTTATCTTTTTTTGTTGGGTTGGGAAAAGATAAGATTTTTAAACATCAATTGGTTGCATTTTACTTCGTTGAAGGTGAAAGTTGTTTTCTTGCTGACTCTGGGTGATTATATAGGGAGCTAACTGTTGATGGGTCTCAATTACTAGCTTGAATGAGCTTGTTGTTGACTTTTTTTTTTTTGCTCACTCTTTGGCAGAAAAAGAAGGCTTTTTCGTTGAAGGAGTGTGTGATTTCTATTGCTTTATCTGTTGGGTTGGTAACAGGAGTGCCTTCATTGGAGGGGCTACCTAATGCTTTTGCCGCTGGCCCCGCATTGCCTGATATCTCAGTGTTAATATCTGGGCCACCGATTAAGGACCCTAGAGCATTGTTAAGATATGCTTTGCCTATTGACAATAAAGCTATAAGGGAAGTACAAAAGCCGCTTGAAGATATCACAGATAGTCTCAAGATCGCCGGACTCAAGGCACTTGATTCAGTGGAGAGGGTAAGGACCTTCCACTCTTCATATCGCTTGGTGTTTCAATTTTATTCTCGCAATTTTATAGCACCCTCTGTAGGCATTTTACTTCCCTGTGCGTAACAATTTGATTGGTTCATGTTCATTGACAATTCTTATTGTAAAATGTAGAATGTGAGGCAGGCGTCTAGAGCTTTTAAGCAGGGTAAGAGTTTGATTATCTCAGGCTTAGCTGAATCCAAGAAAGACGATGGAGTGGAACTGCTTGATAAACTGGAAGCTGGAATGGATGAACTTCAGCAGATTGTGGAGGATAGGAACAGGGATGCAGTAGCACCTAAACAAAAGGAGCTTCTTAATTACGTTGGAAGGTAAGTATCATAGATGCATTTTTTTCTGGTTGAACTGTACTCATGGACATTTAGACAAAGTCTTGCCTTCTCATATGGGAACTGAGGATTGCAGGATCTGCTCTTCAACAAAATTTCGACTAATTTTCGTGAAATGTTTACCCTTTTAAGTTTTTTAAGTCCACCGTGCTAATATAGCTTATCCCCTCTATTGCTTTTGGTGATGTACAAATATGAACTTTGCACCCTTTGTGCTGTCCCCGTTTCTGTCTAGGGCACAATCCTGAATTTGGTTCTGAACTCCGTCATGGGATTTATAGGTTTATAGCTTTAGTAACTCTGCAGTCACTTGAGGAGGCTGGCAAGAAATTAGTGATCGTGAAAGTGAAACAGCTACAACGTTCTCATTATAGCTATCCTTTGTATTCCCATGTAGGGTATGGTTCAGTGAGTCAGTATGTCATCTCATGGTTCTTTTGTGACTTTCATGTCGCCCACATGTCAAATACAGATTGAGGAGTTAAAAAAAGTTAATCCTCATAGATAAACAATTCTCATACATACCCTTGTCATGACTGCAGCTGAGATCTTCCTGGGGCATTGGGTTTCTGCAGTGTTGAAGAGGATATGGTTGCTGAGTTCCCATATGAAGTGCCTGAAGAATACAAAAATATGCCTCTATTGAAGGGAAGAGCTGCGGTTGATATGAAGGTCAAGGTTAAAGACAATCCCAATGTAGATGAGTGTGTATTCCGCATTGTTCTAGATGGTTATAATGCTCCTGTAACGGCTGGGAATTTTTTGGATTTGGTAGAAAGGCACTTTTATGATGGCATGGAAATACAAAGAGGTAAACTAGTAGCAAGTTGTACTGTTCTTTTTTAAAGTTATTTTCTTATTCTATGCACTTGCTGTGCTACCAGTCACAAATACTGATGTACAATGAGTAGTAAAAAAATATGAACCAATAGCTAAAACTGATAGAAACATAGGCTGTTGAGTGTTGTTAGGCTGCTGTAATTTCAAATAAAGTCTGGATCTCAGCTTGGAAAGCTGGAATTTCATATTTGGTATAGTTGAGTTTTTAGGGTAGAACAAAGTATCACACTTTCTAATTGAAAACTCAAGTTTTTGGGAAAAAATCAGGTTGTTATTATTGAAGGGTTCGGTAAAGCTAGAATAACATAACTTACTACTATTTCTTATTTAATAAGGTATCCTAGCATAAACTAAATCTCAGCCTTCAATGTCTTTGGTGTCACCTCAACTTCATCCCATTAAATTGAAACTTGTGATTGACTAAATTCTCTGAGACTTGTCTGAAGTTGGAAATTGATCTCCTTTCTATTTGACAAGAAACTTAAGCTCTTTTGCTAATTGGTCTCCTTTCTGTTTGGCAAAAAACCTACGCTCTTTTGCTTCAATTCTCCTCGACTCATCTGAAGTTATCTCCTCTCTTCTCCTGTTTCAAATAATGGAAAGATCGCATCCAATACACCTGGTGTCGCGATCACAACAAAACACCCTTTCCCAATCCTAAACCTCTGCTCCTCAATCAACAGTCCACCGACACAACTTTAATTGCCTAATAATGTGCACACTTAACAGTTTTATCCTCGGCATAAGGCCCTTCAGCCTCATTCTCCTCAATTTTTTATCATGTTTGTTTTTTTGTTTTTTGTTCTTTTTTGTGTTTCTGCAGCCTTTCGAAGTTTCTCTAAGATAGAATCTTCATATGCCTTATAACCAGCACCAACAAGATTATTCACATGATCATACTGATTGTTGGACACCATGAAAGACCCCTGCAGTAGCTGGTTGAAGTTAGCGATATTTCCGAAACACTTACTTTTTGCAGCACCTGCTGTATTTTAGTTGCCATTGCATCAAGGGCTGAACCTCTTTTCTTGGAGCTCGTGATAACATCTTTCACCTTACCAAATCTTGAAAACAACTCCCTCCACCTTTTTTTCTTGGAACTCTTGATAACAACATCTTTCACCTTACCAAATCTTGAAAACAACTCCCTCAACCTTTCTGCTGTATAATTCTCACTAATCTTTTGCCAAGAACTCTTAGCATCTTCTCCTTATCAGTCCTAAACAACTAGTATAATCTGCAAATAGATAACATATCTACAACTTACTACTATCCTATCTAATAGGGGAATCCTAACAAAAACTAAACATCGGCCCTTGTTGTCTTTGTTGTCACCCCAACTCCACTCTTCTTCCCATCAAATTGAAGCTTGTGGTTGACTGATTTGCCCTCTTCTATTTCTTTTATACACTCTAAGCTCTTTCGCTTCAAACACCCTCATTTTTCCGTTGATCGTTGTCACAGTGCAATTGCTACATTGCAGGCACACACATTGCTATCTTCTCTGTTTATAAGTCTCGTTCCCAAATTAGCACTCCTGTATATGGATGAATTCATCTGTTAATTTTTGTTACTGGACATGACTTTGGTGTAAATGGATTTATTGCAGCGGATGGATTTGTTGTTCAAACTGGAGATCCCGAAGGTCCAGCAGAAGGCTTTATTGATCCTAGTACAGAGAAAGTTAGGACAGTGCCGCTGGAAATCATGGTCAATGGGGAGAAGGCACCTTTTTATGGTGCAACTTTGGAAGTAAGCTCTCTCCCTCTCCCTCTCTCTCTCTACTTTTCTAGAGAAGTTTCAATTTCTGTTATATCATTTTTTTTGCTTTAGGTATTTTCATATTGCTGCTAATTTTTTTGTTGTTGCTGAACTTTTCCAATATGATGATATTTAATTTGTATCTCGACAGGAACTTGGTTTGTACAAGGCTCAAACAAAGCTTCCATTCAATGCATTTGGAACAATGGCCATGGCAAGAGATGTAAGACTTTAAGTTTAAAAGTTCCCCGTCTCTGAAATTGTTCGTTTTTAACTTTTTGTTTCATTTTTGGCAGGAGTTTGAGAACAACTCAGCTTCAAGCCAGGTCTTTTGGCTACTGAAAGAAAGTGAACTCACCCCTAGCAACGCAAATATTTTGGATGGTAGATATGCTGTATTTGGTTATATTACAGAAAATGAGGATTTGTTGGCTGATCTCAAGGTTGGTGATGTCATAGAATCTATGCAAGTTGTTTCTGGCTTGGAAAATTTAGTTAATCCAAGCTATAAGATTGCTGGCTAGACTGAACATACTTCACATGGCGGCGGATGTTAATCCATTGAATTTGAAGGCATATGACGTTATGCGGCTTTTCAACTGTATGATTTGTTCCATGATTCTGTAGACTGGATTTGGATAGCTTTTACAATTCATGTTGAGAATGAATTATTTCTGATATTGCAGACTTTTGCAATATTTCATTGTCGGCTTCTCAAGAATTATCAATTTTTTGATGAAATGTATCACTTGTTGAATAGAAACTCTTATCTTAGTATCAGATAAGCATAAAAGGCCGGGGATTCTGTACTCTGGGTGTAAATAATGACATCAGGTTCATTACACAGAGTATAACTCCACCAAGCCCTCTCGGAAAAAATTCTGTGAATGGCTATCTAATCAGGATGAGCAGTTCTTACAAAACCATACGTAAAGCATGAAAAAGAGTTACTGCAGATCACCACTTGAACAACAACCACTTGTACAACAACCTTTGCAGCTTACTGTACCTGCATATGATTACTACTTGAAGTTTAGAACTCACAACTAAAATATCTTGAGCTTCATGTCATTGTTCCTTATGGCCCCCTGTACTTTCGGAAACAGAAACAACCCTGAGGCTGGTCGTGAGGGATCATGCCTCCACCCTTGGATGTGTCGATTGCCTCTATCATCGATACAACCTCATCCATCTCTGGCCGCCTGTCAGGGTTGGCATCCCAGCATCGCTTCATTACATTTGCAAGAGAACTTGGGCAACAGCGAGGTATCTCTGGCCTGAGATTCTGTCATTTGAAATGATTGATCATTATGAATGTAATGAGAACTGCATTAAATGTTTGAGTGGAGCAGATCAGATTGAGATGAAGGTAAATTCGAGATGGAAAGCTTAGGTTCTAAAGGTCATGAGCATAAGTTTCATAACCATACTTCATTTTTAGATTGGAACAGGAAATGGAATTGTTTTGCAGTAACAGGAAACAATCCAACTTGCATATTCATCTACCTGTCGAACGACAGCTGAAGTTACTTCTGAAAAGCTGAGATCAGGATATGGCATGTCACAGCAATATATTTCCCACAAGCAGATGCCAAAACTGTACACATCACACTTTCTGTTATATGGATTGCCATTGAGAACCTGTCCCATCACCGATTACTGAGTATGAATTGGTGAATTGGAAGCTGTATTTAGAGCTGAAAAGAAGTTACAATAACAGTATGAAAATAGGTTAAGTACCTCTGGTGCCATGTATCCAAGTGTTCCAGTCTCTCCAGTCATGTCATTAGGATTCGATGCCTCAAGACGAGCGACCCCAAAGTCAGCTATTTTCACTGTACGTGTCTTGTCCAGAAGCATATTTTCTGTTTTAACATCTCTGTGGACAATCTTCTTGGAATGAAGATAGCTCAATCTGCAAGAATCCAAATGGCAGCATCATGTATAACCCAAATTCCATTCTATAATCTTGTGAGGATTTGTAAGTGTGGAAGAACTTTTACCCTCGTGCAAGATCTAGTGCCAGTTGAATAACCACTTTGAAGGTCAGTTTCTTTCTCCTGTTCTTTATCAGGTAAGATTTTAGAGCACCACCGGGACAATATTCGACAACAACACAGCAAACGTTATTTGGCATTCCAAAATGACCATTCTCGGTCTGTATGTTTAATTCTGATGACCCCATTGTTGCTCCAATGAACTGCAAAAATAAATTAAAAGACTTTGACTGCAAAGGAGAGAATTTGAAGAACAGCTACACCAGCGTTTTAAAGGGTAAGTTTTTCAAGGAGAAAAGAACTTCATCAACCAACCCCATGATACTGTGATCCATATGCATCTTACGAAGGTCAAATTTCTTGGTGTATTCAAGAAAGTTTCAGTCTTTCTCAAATTCTTTTGAAGGAAAATTTGAGATGAACTGCAGTTTTCATGAAGAAGACAGAAGGAAAAGAAGAATGTAACCTCTTTCTGGGTCTACCTTAGTTACGTTTGGATGATCAAGCTTGTGCCATACAGCAACTTCCTGCGTAAAAGCTGCTCTAAGTGAAGCTATTTCTGCCTCAGACCTGTGTCCCTCCTCACCCCAATCAAGAAGTTTAACTGAGCAAAATGAAAGGTCATTTTCTTAGTATGCACCAAAATTTGGAAACAAGAACATAGCATAAGACCATAAGAGCCTTGGAATTTGGATACTGTAATTAGTCAAACACATAGCTTTCACTGTTGATGAAAAAGAAAAAAAGAGAAAGATATGAACACATGAGAAGATCACACAAAGAGGAAAAGCCATCAGTTCAGATGCTGAAGTGACCTGTCAACCTATCCATTCTCGTGAAAAGTCACGGATTTTGCAAGTGTAGATCTACATGAATTAGACATTTATCTATAGGAACAAAATGTTTGTTTCACACTGTTTTGTTGCAGAGAAATTCGTGTGAACCACAAAATTCACAGTTTGTTTTCCATGCAAGACATTCTGAGCCAACTGAACAATCTGCTTTCTAGGAAAACGCTTCCTAAAGTTTGAAAGCGAGTAAAAAGATATAAATTTCCATTTCGTAATTGAATTTTCTGAGCTGCCAAACAGAAACTCTGCTTATAAGAAAGTGAAAACAGGAATGAAAATTACTGAGAGATGGTGCAGAACAGAATCCAGAAGACTAAAAGTTCTAACCAATCATTAGTAGGAATAACTAGGAAACTGCAAGCATGAAGAACTTAAAAGTTTCAATCTTTAAGAACAAACATGATAAAGATTCACTTCCATACATTAATCCTAAATGGGTTCTATGCATTAATCAAAACGCATTGTTGTTAAAAAAAATACTAGCACTGCAAAACTGGAAAGAAAGCAAGTTCATGAATAGAAACAAGACATTTCATGAGTTGGGTACTTAATCAGCCTCCACTAATAGGTAGCTTCAAAATGAATTATCAGGAAGAGAAGTAAAGATGAGAACTTGGTACATACCAGCAACATCTTGGCCATCATAAATGCCACGATGAACAGTACCAAAAGTGCCTCGAGCTATAACACTTTTAATGATGAGCTTGGAGGGATCAATCTCCCAGTCTTGCTTTGTTGTGGAGATCATGACATTGCTGGCGAGCCTTTGCAGTCCTTGTCCACCTCCGTCACCTTCTTCTCCATCTTTCTTGCTCTTGTTCTTCTCCATTGTCCATGCTCTGCTCAGATGCCTGTGTAGCTGTTCATCCAAGCTTTTCAGATCTATCTGATCTGCTCTCACATACCCTCCTCCACTTTCACTCTTCTCTTTCATCTCTTCCTCTGTCTCTCTTTCTCTAGGTATCCTTGGTGTGTGCTATTGAAGTACAAGCCGCTAGGACAAAGACCCTGTGGACCTCAGTGTGGTGGGTTCTGGTTTTCTGGAGACTTGACAAGTGTGATTGATGACTATAGTTTCATTCACGTTATATCTATCTATCTGTCTATGCATATAACATCGCTGCTCTCTTGTGATATTGATGATGATGATGATCTTTTCTCATTTATGGCTTTCTGTTAAAGGTGGTACCTAGCGAACATTGCTGATAAGAGATGATGCCACTTCTAGTATATATTACTCAACTGGCCTGCTCTCTCTTTCTCTCTCTGTATATGTCTCTGTCTCATCAGCTTTGTTGAATCAGTATCAGCCATGTGGGCACATGGATTTTGCCTGAACAAGACGTGTGTTGCTCTGACCCACCTCTTTCCTTTCTCTTCTTTCTTTAATTTATGAAACACCAACAACCTTTATCTCTGCCTCTCTTTTCTCATCACTGTCAAAATCTATCCTTTTTAATGGCTAACTGTTTCGAGTCTCAACTTGCTCTGCTTTCCCTTGATTATGGTTGGTACTTGAAAACAGTTACACATGGAACTGATTCTTTTTATTTAATATGGTCATCTTCTTGTTTCTGTCAGCAAAACAGAGTAGACAAATTACATTTATGTATGATTTTGCACAAATCCCATTCATCCTTTTTTGTATCAAAAGATATGTTCTTTCTCGTTTAGTAATATAAATCTTTTCTTGTTTGCTATTGGTCCCGTCTTAGAAGGTGGAGTTCCTGAAGAATCGTCAATGGCAATTAGTTTATCAGTCTCTGATATTGTTTAATCTTTGTTCTGTTCAATCTGATCTTTTGGATTTGGTTGAAACATATCTTAGTAATGGATTGACTATTAGATGCCAAATTAAATAGTTAAAGAAATGTAATATAAATTCATTGATATATGAACATTCAAAGGAAGAAACTTATTTTTTATGCACAATTATCCAATTAATAATATTAGAAAGTTTAAAATTTAAAAGGTTCAGTATTGTCATAAAATCGGTTAAAATTAAAGAATATTAGTTTAAAAGCTTCAACCAGTATCAACCTATCATAAAATCGGTTAAAGATTAAAGAAAATTAAAAAATTAAAAAATAATTAAAGAAAACTATTCTTATCAGTTGAAATTTTTAATTTTTAATTTAAAAAAACCGTTTAATAAAAGTCTATCTGTTTATTTTGATTTATAAAAACTAACTAATTTACAAAAATTGACCGATTAATTAATAAATTGATAGATTTTTAATAAGAAAGATTATTAAATTAAATCACACCGAAAAGTTAAAATCTGAACAAAAAATTAATCGGTTTAAAGTTTTCTTTAAAAAATTAAATCACATGTAACTAAACAACACATAAATTATTATTAATAAATTGATTGATTAATAATTTAAACTATAGTATTAAGCAAATAATTCTATCTTAAGTTGAATTGAATATTTAATAATTTTTTTTTCATTGTGGTAAATTTGAAAATTATTGATTTCTTCATTTTATTAATTAAAATAAGAATTATCAGTAAAGTTTTAATAAAAAATTTAGAATGAGAATTAAAAAGAAAAATATTTTTTACTTATATAAATAACTTATGATTGAATTAATATAACATTAATATTAATTACTTTATAAATATAAATTCAAGGGCACTTCATACACTAGTGACCTTATATACTATAAAAAAATCAATAAAATGAAGCATAATTGGGTATAAAATGATTTTGGTGATGAGTGCTTCATAAATATAAAAATGCATAATGGAGATCTATATAATTTAAAGCGTGTTGAATAATCCTATAATTATATAATTTAAATAAAGACTCGAGTTAAGTGAATAATTTAAATTTTGATCTAATTGATTGATTATAAAAAATTAAATTAAAAATCAAAACATTAAAAACTTTATGCCATTCAAATTAATTTTTTAAAATGTTCTCCTCAACTAATTAAATTATCCTTAAAAAGTATGGAAGTTCAATTCCGTAATATAAAAATAAATTATTCAAAAAAATCAACCGTAAAAATGTTGAATCATCTAACTTTTAGGTTCGATTTACTTTAATAACTCTTGTTGTAAAAAACTGATGAATTTATTAATTAATTGGGTAATTTTTATAAATTAATGTTCTTATAAACTTAAATAAATCAATTAATTTTCATATAGTAATATTTTTTCAATAAAACTTCAAAAAAATATTTGGATAAAGACAAAATTTTAATCATATTTTAATTTTATTTAAATTTTAACCAATTTTAAGACGATTTAATACCAATTTAATCTTTTAAATCTTAAACTTCTTATTTTACCGTTTTAAATTTTGGTATAATTTTTATAACATTAATAAAAACATAATTTTATATTACAAATTCTTGCAAATTTTGTATTATAGGGACAAAATTCCATAATTCTTGCACAATTTCTCCAAACCCCAATACAAGGAAGATGGTTGAAAGGAGAACTTCTGTTGTCTTTCACATGATGAAGCACCACTTTTGTTGCAACCCCATGAGCATACCCGTGAAGCTCTTACTTTTTGACTTGAGCAATCATCAAAAGAAGAGGTTATATGTACACACTCGAGGTTCACGAGGCCATAGTTTCAACAATGAACAAGTAGTGAAAGATATCAGACTTCAGCCTTTACTTTCCTGTTAAGTTTGGATATGTCATGGTCCCTTGTCCCCTCACATGAGTCAACACGACTCACATTACCAGACAACACTGCATCGAGATCACAAAAATATGGTCGAATACCAGATACCAAAGCTCAGTGATCTGATGATAAAAAAACATTTGTTACAAAAGAGCAAGTAACAAACAGTTCATGACGTATCAGAAGCATAACATAGTTGTCTGCTCAATATCAGATTCTGAACACGAAATGATTTTGAGTTTTCCAAGTCTTATCCATGAAAAGCCAAACTTTTGATATGAACCGTGTGTTGTTATCAACTTGTAGATGTGTCTTAAAAGAGTTTTCAGAAATATCTCATGCCAACATGTACAAGAACCATCGTCGTCATCACCGTCGTTATCATTGTCATCATCAATAGTAGCAAGGGCAATGACACACACCAAGCTTTGATAAACATGGAACCCATGTTCTAAGTAAAGCCTTTTTCTTCCTCAAATTGGACTACCTAAAAGAAACATCATCACTTTTGTTCTCCCTTTCCAAAACTTGCTAGTTGGCAGGCCATATGCCATAAGCAATTGTCACTTGGACTTCATAATCTGATGTCAAACTCAAATCCAGGATATCCCGCGGTAAGATATATGGCCGAGAACAGTAAATCTTCAAGTTCTTTTTCTCTTCTTTTTGGTAGGTAGGTTGCAAATGGAAAACATCTCAATGCTGCAAATGCTATGTTAGTTATGGTGGTTTTAAACTACGAAACGTTAAATAGTTTCAATGCTGCAAGCTGGAGTTAGATTATAGTAATGTGTATTTCCACGTTGAAGCAAATAGTTTTGGATGTCCTGAAAATGAAGAGAAATGATAATGACACCAATTCAATATATATAGCCGAGCATTTACAAAAGAAGAGAGTAGGTAAGAAGTGCAGTATGGGGTATATGCCAGTCACTTTACTACAAAATTCAACAAGAATCCTATACCTTTGCTTAAACAAACTGGAAGCAAGTCCTTCGTTGGTGTTTCTAAGTTGAGGGAAAGCTAGGGAATAGAAGAAAAAATATATCTAAATGATGCTTTATCTGTGGCATGGAAATTGAATTGTACTGCGTTGTGTGCCAATTACATCCTTAACTTTTCTTTTCAATATTAACAAGAGAAGGCACGGTCTAAACAAGGGGAACCTTATACTCGTCGTTTCTTCTTCTCAGGTGTTTCATGTACTTGGGTCTTTATCCCATAAGTCTTCAACTGAAAGTTCTCAAAAGCCTCTGAGACAGCTGCTACCTGTAGAATGGGAGAGACGGATGTCACTGGCAGGACAGTAAAGTTGGGATATATAGCCAACCAAAACATAGGAACGTTAGAAGCAGTATACCAGCTCAGGTTTTTTAGCATAGACCCTCACGATCATATCTTGATAACAGGCAGGAAGCAAGTGACTAATAAGATCATCCCGAATGGGAAATTTCTCATTGCTCTGATAATCCTGTTTCAAGACAACAGCAAAGCAATGAACTCTGATCTTAAAGATTTTGAGAATATGCTCGTATAACAATTTTTTCTGGCATTTTCGGTTAAAGGAAATATTTTAGGAAACAAAGAACATAAAGTTAATATAGGAACAAGAAGGAACTAAAAAAAAACAAAAAAGTTGAAGCACACAACAGAAATAGTGGGCAATCTGAATACCTTGAAAAAGTTGATGCTGTAGAATCGTACAAGAACCCAGGTTAGTATAGGAGCAAAGAAGTATTAGAAAAATGTAAAAATCAATTGAATGATACAAATATGAAAGATCCTACAGAACATGCACTCACACAATGTACCTTTCTAGTGGATTTCGCTTTCCACGAGTTAGATCAATCCTAACATTGCTTACTGCAATATCCTCTTCCTTCAATAGGACTCCACCATTTTTCTGGGAATTGAAAAATGCTTAATGCAGGGTTTTAGCTGCTTGGCAAAGAATACACCTGACTGGGATACACATGGTCCCAGAGACACACACAAGTATGCACACACAAGTTAAAATCTGCTTAAAAACCTGGGAGCAAACAATATCCTGTGCTGTGACATCTTTGAAGTTGTCTAGTTTGTCCTTTGGAACTGCATACTCATTGCAAAACTGCCACACAATGAAGTCTTCTAAATTTCTTATGTTAACAATGCTTCAATATGGATTTCCCAAATTAACATCATATTACTACAGCATAGAAAATCAAAGCTGCTACCCTTCCAATTCATGAACAATTGAAAATTATGCTTGTGTAAAGGTTCACTACCTGGTACAAATTTCTCCTTCGTATGCGCAAGATCAAATCTCTAGATTCCCTGAGTTCCTGATCTGGGGCTGTCTCGATAGTTTTGATTATTGTGTCATCCAACTGCAATCCCCCGTAATGAAAAATAAATAAATCTAAAACAAGAGAAACAATTTTTATTTACACAAATATTGCAACAAAATAAATGTTCCTGACATACGAAAACAATATATAAGAAATATGAAATTTCAATGTCTACCTACACGGTGACATAGTTCATATATAAATTTTTTAGAGATAAATGTTATTTATAGACTTTTTAAAGGATTTATTCATTCAATAAGCATATGATATCAGTTCCTTATTCTCTTTTGGAAGTCCAGCTTTCTCAAAAATAGAATCATTTTATACGCTACCCTGCTACAACAATTACCTTCCAGTATTCTGAAGGATCTTGAATGTGAGCTGAAATTTGCAAATAATCATCGGCCTTCAACAAGGCATCTACTACCATAAGTTCTATAGCCTGCAAAAGTTTTTTCCTCAAATGAGATGCATTGAAAAGAATAAATAGACAAACAACAATAGGATGAAAACAGGAATGGTAAAAATGATAAGAAGACAAGAAACAAAATGAACTGCTGGGAGTAAGGATGTCTGGGAAGATAAGTGTGAGAGTTTTAAGTGGCAGAATAAAGACGGAGCCTTTTCTAAAGGAAATCTGGTTTATACCTTTACTTTTGGATGTGTATAAACTGTACGATAAAGATCAGCACGGGTGGAGAATAACTTGAAGACAGGAAGATCTAGCAAAATTTCAAGTGCTAAGCAAATGGTAATGAAAATATCTAAGGCCCTTTTTGGTTACTAGAATATGAGGCAACACATGGGAATCAACTTTTCACTCTCATTGTAGATTTAAGTGAGAACAGTGTAAAATTTTGAGACAAGACATCAATTACCTGCCTCCAAATATCACAATGGAGTCCAGAATCATTCCCAACATCTCTTAATTCTCGTAACCAAAGGGAGCCTAACTCTATAGGTAAATAGAATAGAATATACTAACAATCCTTAGCTCGGTAGCATATCTCATCACCCATTACCCGCATTGTTTCCATCAACCTACATGTAGAAAAGGATGTAAAACTGAAAACCATTTGACTTAATATTTATCCAACATTTGTTGGTATCAAAGCGTTACAGAGGCCATGGTATTATAAGTTGTGATAATGGAAATTAATTAAAACCTCTCAAACTCAAAACTGCATCCCAGACCACAAGCCCTGCAGTCACGAGCAATGTAATCAAACCTGGATAGCAATAATGTTCCAGTCATGATTACATAATAATTATCGGTGACATAGTCTAAGGAAATGAAACATAAATGAGAATCGAACAAATAATTCTTAAATCCCACTTGTCCACATCAATTCCATTGCGACCATTGGCAACTATGTCATATAAGAACTGCTTCTCCCTTGTGTCCTATATGCTTTGGAATTTGAAGAATATTAAACCAAATCATAACTGGATGAGTCATCTAAGGAGGCACATGCTTACTTTTGTTTGTGAAAATTCTGAACTAGCAACTATCATCTCCTGCAAATAATCAAATAGGAAAAAAGTTACTAATGCAATGGTTAAAACAAAGTTTATGCTGTAAAATTATACACACAATTTATATTGACTGACCTTGCTCTTCTCATCATTTGAGGGTCTACATCAATATGGAGCTCATCAACAATATAGTCAACCAGTTTTGTTGACATATGCTCATGAGACCTGGGGAAGTACGACGTGACATAAGAAGAAAATACTGCAAAAAGGGGAAAGGTAAAGTCGAGGTGCAACCATATAGAAGCTTTGAAATATTCATAGAATACAATATTTTAGAAACAAGAACATTCCAGACTAAGGTGAGAAGGAAGTAAAAAAAGGATTAAGATTCCATGGTACCAACAGAAATTTCAACAATGATCCCAAATTAGCTAAACTCTTTGCATACAACAAATTCGCAAAAATATTTCCACCCAATCTACGGACAACTTGTTGAATAAGAAACAGGAGAAGCAATAAGAAATTCAAAACTCTGGGCAACAGTTTATTAGATCCGATAGTGCAGTAGAAAGAAATATGGAGATTAGAATATGCTGAGAAAGATGCCGTAAATGCATTCTAAGTACCATTTTGTGCCATTTAAAACCTGAGGGAGAAACCCGCGTTCAAACAAGTGGCTAAAAGGACCATGACCAACGTCATGCAGAAGACCTGCAAATTCATTCAATTAAATATTAATAACAGATGACTTGAACAACGCTGTTGCAATAAAAGAATGAGACGTCCACCTGCAAGTTTCACAGTCTGAATATCAAAATAATCAATCCCAAGCTCCAAACCCTGTAGTCACATGAGCAATATCAATACACAGCATTAGACGAACCTCAAGCCCACACTACTTCCCCCAATTCAGAGACAATGGAATTACCTGGTACTTTTTTAGATTCTGAACAGCTTCACCAGCAAGCCAATAGACTCCAAGAGAATGTTCGAACCTGGAATGAACAGCTCCCGGATAAACCATGTGTGTCAAACCTAAAGCATAGAAACTTGGAAGATATCAGTTATGGATCTAACCTTCAAGTAATTACTTTTATTCCACACATAAATTTGTTTTCTTTATAGCTCATAGATATGAAATTGAACTAAACCAGGCGTCAAA
>JANKOE010000001.1:42287515-42298509 GCA_026284465.1 Erythroxylum citrifolium | reverse complement strand
CTCTGTGGTTCGACCCTACTCACTGCTTTACTCGTTTTAGTATTTTAGAGTAGGAATTTATTTTTGATCGGTTTGACACGCCATCACACGTGGACTAATTGAATGACACCCCCATCCAAATAGGACTCTAACTAATAAGATAAAATCTACAAGATAATAAAAAAGATAGAGTTTACGTTCAACTAGGAAACTAACATCCTTATCCTCGAAGATCTCCACTATCTTTAGATGTTGAGTCTTACTGCAACTCAAACTCTCAGTCATCACCACATCATTTAAGATCTTCTCACGATCTCTATCCACTAATAATGTAGTGTGATCTTTGCCGAAGCCCACATAGCATACTGGCCTGATACAATACTTCCCACAACAAGTCTACTAATTGTGGTCCATTCATCTGAGCATAGCCAAGTCCTTAGTCCATCAAGTCCTCAGCTTAGGCCAAGTCAATCTCCAAAAGGTCTAAGACTCTACCAAAATTTCCACCAAGTCTGATCTCACTCGCCCTTGTTTGCCTTAGTGTTTTGCATGCTTCCCTTATACGTAGAATCCATCTAACCTTCCTCCTAAGGCCCATTATGAAGGTTGCTGAGAAGTGCTCCGAAATTTACGGGTCTAACAAACCACCCTCACTAGATGGATTTGTTGCCCTCGTCGAATTAGTCTGAAGGTAGGCGTTCACCTGGTCCTCGAATTGCGACAAGGTCGTATCTTTCTCCCATGTAGCTTCTGTGATAGGTTTACCTTTCCACAGAATTAAGAACTCAGCTTGTCGGTTCTTCTTATGTTGACCCATTGTCCGATGATCTAGGATCTTCTCCACTTGATCATCAAATTGTTTCCTCACAACTGGTGGAGCTTACTTCACCTGACTCCTATTCGAATATGTCGCATCCTTATAGTAAGGCATGAGAAAACTAACATAAAAAGTAGGGTGTACTTTTAACCCCTTAGGTAACTTCAATCGGTACGCCACATTTCCCACTTTATATAGCACTTCAAATGGTCCATCGTACTTTGGCACCAAATTCCTATGAATTTGCTTACTCAAGATCTTCTTCCAACTCTGCGGGGTTACTTTCAATAGAACTTTATCTCTCACGTCAAATTCTAACAGTCTCCTCCAAAGATCCGCTTGCTTCTTCATCCGTCGAGAAGCTTTACGAAGACTATCCCTTGCCTCATCCAACAATTCTTGCTTCTCCATCACAAATTTATGCGTCGCAAGACATTTGCCACTTTTCCTTTGTTAAGCAATCTCTAGTGGAGTGAGAGGTTGTTGTTCCAACACAATCTCAAAGGAAATTTTCTCTGTAGCCGAAGATCTGTGCAAGTTATAGCAGAACTGTGCAATATCAAGTAAATTCAATTTATTATGTTGACTTGCACTTACGTAATGCCGTAGCTACTCCTCCAACAAACCATTGATTCGTTCAATTTGGCCATCTGTTTGTGGGTGATTTGCCGTTGAAAACTTCAAATTGCAACCTATAATGTTAAAAAGGGACATTTAGAATCGGCCTATAAATCTAGAGTCTCGGTCGCTCACAATATCTATTGGTGTTATGAAATACTTGACCACCTTCTCATGCGTCAAGTGACGCTGCTCTGCACCATTGAGATTTCAGCTCTCAGATGCTATCAGATAACCCTCCTGTACAAGGACTCCAGTAATGACTTTGTCTAAAGCATCAGTATGTATCTTGAATAGAAGATCGAACACGAAAGCTCTAATATAGGTTCAGTTGAGATCACGGCTTTAAGTTTCTCGAATGCCTCCTCACATGCACTCAACCAATACCACTCTTGCTTCTTCTTCAGCAAGTCTGTTAATGGCATCGCTTTCTTCGAGTATCCTATAATGAACCTCCTATAATAGTTCACCAGGTCGAGAAAAACTCCGCAATTCTTGTACTATTGTGGGAGCCTACCAATCAACTATTGCTTTCACATTTTTTGGATCCATCCTGACTTGACCCTTACTTACTACGTGACCCAAGAATATGAACTCCAACTAGGTAAACTCACATTTCTCCATCTTCACGTAGAGCTTGTGCTGCCTCAGCCTTTCGAACACTTGCCTCAAATGTTCCACATGTTCTGCTATATTAGCGTTATACACCACAATATCGTCTAAGTAGACAACAAAAACTCATCCGAAAAGTCATATAGTAAGTCATTCATTAGGTTGAAAAATGTGGCAGGGGCGTTAGTTAATCCAAACGAAATAACTAAAAATTCGTAGGATCTAGGACATCCTATATGGGGCACGTGTAGGTGGGACTGCTCCATAAACCAACTCAATCCTGTGATCTACCTCACGATAAAGGGGAAGAGTTTTTTATAACTCTTTCGGCTCACCTCCCGAAACTGCCTCAACAAACTTGCAACTGCATTAGGGACTTATACTACGTGGTCTTCACTGATCTCCCACATGGCAACGAGATAGGTGTCCATACCTTTCTTCAACCCTTTCTCGATGCTCATGGTCAAAAAATGTCCTACCGATGTTGTAGCATTCGTCGTTCCACCACCGAATCTACAACAAATCACATAGAAGAAATTTTGTTTGTTCATCAGCATCATACCTCCCAAACTCGGATACAACACCACCTTTGCTGCTTTGAGGAAATCGACCCTTAATATCATCTCGAAATCCTCTAATGGTATAGTAATGAAATTCATCTTAGCATTCAAACTTCCAATGCTGACTGGAACGTTGTAAGCAATTCCCACAACTACTTGTGCCTTCCCCACACGGGTTTTAATCTTCATCAAGGCCTTGGACACCCTTATGCCCAATTTCCGAACTATCTTTTCCCCTAGGAAACTATGGATCACACCCATATCCACCATCAAGGTCACGTCTTTTTCCCCAACTTGTACACCCAAGTATATTAGTCTATCAAAGGGAACTAACTCAGTACTAACCACATTAAGCAATATGATCGGATTCAATTCCGCATCTTCCGAAGATTCACCATCTTCTTTGGCAATTATTCCATTCAACTTCTCCTTTCTCGGGCACTCTTTGGCAAAGTGTGGACCATCGTACAAGTGACAAGCAACCTTGCCCTTCTTTGAAGACGTCTCCCCATTTTTAGAGCTACCATGCTGCTTACTCTTGCCTTTGAAGTCTCCCTTTTTGGTGTCTTTCTTCTTCTTCCCCTCGGTCTTCTCTTGTTGGGCGTGACCTTTGGCCTTAGAAGAATTTAAGAAGCTCGCCGTAGAATCTTTCGCTAATCAAAAATCCACCAAAGCACCAGCGGCTGCAATTGCACCAACCACGTCCTTCATATTTTGCCTCTGTAATTCCATTTGAGCCCACAGTTGTAACCTAGATAAAAAATTGAAGAGCTTGTCCTCATCTGACATATTCTCAATATCTAACATTAGAGAACTAAATGGCTTAGCACAGTCTCTTACTGATCCATCTTACTTGAGCCTCTTCAAGGAATCCCTCACGAGCCAAGAAGTATTCATGGGAAGGAACTGATCCTTAAGCTCCTTCTTCATCTGCACCCACATTTCCATGGGAGTTCTACCCACATTGATCTCCGCAGAGGTCTTCGTCTTCTACCAAAGCTTGGCTTCTCCATCCAAGTAAATGGTCGTCACATCTACCTTATTAGTATCGGATACCCTAGCAGTCGCAAAGTGTTGTTCTATATCCCACAACAAATTCTCCATCACCTTAACGTCCCGCAAGCCTTCGAGCACCCTTGGTTCACGTACCTTCAGAAATGAAAGTTCTGGTGTGGTGTGGAGCTTTCAGCCCGGTCGCCATCTATTGTTGCAACAACACGCCTCAGTATAGTGATCTCGAACTGAGCATCCTCTTGTGCCTTCAACATATCCGCCATCTGTTATTACAATTGTTGGATCCGCACCTCCGACATCTCGAACAGAGTATTGTGAGATGTGACCTCTCCCTTCCCTTCAGGAATTGGCCCAATGAGTGCCTCTACCCGAGTCACTTGTTCTGTCAAGTTGCCTACTGCCATTCCAAAATTTTTCCTTTGATACCAATTGATACAGAGATCACCTTAGGACTTGAACTTTCACCAAAGTTTCTCACCAACACCCTTTGTACGATGGTATCACTTAGATCCATTTAAGTAAGACTTCAGCCTTTCCCGACTCTTGAAGTTTTTACCTCGCACACTCGAAGAAACAATGCCACGGATGCAATAAGAAAACTAAGGCAATAAGGAAACAAGAGAGATACGGTCAAAACCCAACTTTATATTGCTTTCCTTCAAAAGAATATAAGGAATGCTCTCTCAACATGAATGAGGAGAGCAGAGCTCAGATGAGCTATATATAGGCATCTAACTTGGGAGCCAAGTTACATTCAGAATCCCACTAAAATTGAACTGCCTAAAATCGTGCTAAGATCATGTCTATCTTTATCAGATTACATCACACGGACCAATTGGATGACACCCTATGCAAATAGGACTCTAACTGATAAGATATAATCTACAAGATAATAGAAAGATAGAGTTCATATTCAACTAGGACACTAACATCCTTATCCTCGAAGATCTTCACAATCTTCAGATGTTGAGTCCTATTGTAACTTTAACTCCCAGTCGTTACCGCATTGTCCAAGATCTCCCCACAAACTCTATCTGCATTGTCAAATATAGTATTATTTGTCTCTTACCGTAATTGGTTCTAATTATAATAGACAAAAATATTTATACTAAACAATTATTAATATTAAGATATATTGTTAAACTTTGTTTGTATTAACTGAATCAGTTAGTACAAAAATAGATATTGCAATTATAAAATAATGTATTTGAAATATAAATTTAAAAAAGTTGAAAGGATAAATTGAAAATTTTGTTTTTGTTTACTATTTATTAAAATAAAATAAAATAAAATTAATTTTAATAAATTATAATAGAAAGCTAAATTTTAATTATATAAAAAATAAAAAATTATTTTATAATTTTAAAAGAATTACGAAAAGGGATACATTATTAATGGATATTCATGCAATAATTTAAGAGAATTGTCCATTAACATTTTTGAATGGACAAAGTTAATATTTTTGGTGTGTATTTAGACGTCTCATCAATATTATAAGCGTATGCGAAGCCACGCGCTAAAAACTTGGTGACATTATCTACAGAATGGATGAGGGAGCCCTGAAAACCATCTGCTCATGAAAAATATCGGATTCATTACAATAACATTTACAAAACTAAAATGAAACAATTAGTATATATGCGTAAACAGATATGATAAAATAAAGAAAAAGATGAAAATAGATAGGAGATTTAATTTAGATAATATTTAATATATATTCAACTTTTTATTTTTTGTTAAACTTTATGACACTCTTTTTATAAATAGGATTTACAAAAAATATTCAGTTTATTTGTAATATAACCAATTTCAATTTTTTCTCTTAAATCATAATATATATAGATTATTTTAAATTTCTAAAAAATAGGATTTACAAAAAAAGAATTGTTTTAAATTTTATTGAAAGAACCTAAAATTTATAATCATTTTTTGTATTTAGTTGACTTGCTAGTCTAAGCCGTCTCATTAAACAGGCAAGTCGTATCAATAGTATCATATTTTCTTGGCCAAGTCCAGATCATGAGCTGAGTAACAAAAGTCTTTTCCATGTCTCGATAACAATTTTACTGTTTTGATGGTGACATATATGTCCATAAATCTCTCCAGAGGAAGCAAATATTTCCCTCTGTGTGGGTCACTTGGTAGAAAATATTCACCTCACCATTGATTGAGGATGAAGATACTGTAGAATTTTCAAATGATGACTGAATTAAGTTAATTATGTAAATTTAAAATACTAATTTATTAAATAATTCACCAAAACATATAATATTACATATATATTCAAAATTTGGTTAATAAATTATCAATGAATGCTTAACAAATATGCTTAACAAATATGTAATTGTATATGGTTGGTATATTTTAAAGTCAAGTGTTTACTACAAATGTACCTTTTTATATTACATAAATATTTATCATATAATAGATAATATCAATATGTATTATATGATTAGAGATGATGATATAATAAATGAACATTCACTTATTTACATAATGTTGTTTGTGTATTAGTATTTATGTAATACTAATTAATTCATATCTTCAATATATGTCATCGTCATTATCTTTATTACATCACATATAGAAATGTACTTTATGAATAGTTAAATTCATGCAATTATAGCTTTTACATAATTGTACTTATATGCTTGGTATATTTTAGAATTAAGTGTTTACTATATGTGTACTTTTTCATATTTTATAAAATATTATCAGTACATTTTTATATTCTTGAAATGTCCTATATATATAATTGGCTCTGTAACTATAATTTTTATATAATTGTATTTGAATTTAGATGTTCTTAGAATTAATTTTGTAATTGAGTCCCTACTACATCACTTTCATGTTCAATTCAACTCATAAAATTATACCTTTTACTCAATTATATTTGAAATCTTAATTTCGCAATAAATTTTAAATTTGTTGCCTAATTATTGTTGCTTATTTATTATAGTTGATTAATACTAGAAAGTCTCACTTTTAATGACTCTCAAACAAATCAAAAATAATATTCAGGTCTAAACTAATTTATAAAATAATTATAATTCAGTCTTTGGAGACCTAGAAATTATTTCATGCTGCGAGAGAGAGAAAATTGAAGATTTTGGCAATTAAGGCTGATCTAATCCAATTAATAATCTTGTCAATTAGCTAGTATTTCTCTTTTACAAAGTTTGTAAACCTACGAGAGTTCGCTGCTTCCAAAGGAAGTAGATGGTATATCATTCTTTGAGTTTCTAATTTAGAGATTATTCCCAAGTATAAGTATAGCCGTTATTAGGTATCAAGTGCAAAATCTTGCTTTAAACTAAAGAATATGTAGAGAAAAAAGAGATGGTCCTATCTTCTACTTTCATTTTACATAAAACACAAGTTATGTTCACAAGTTATATAATTTATAAAATAATTAATAGATTTATAAAGAAGATTATATTTTTTTCTTGTCAATACGAAATTATGATGTTCATTTGATTAACATTAATGAAGGTTACATAAAAAGATTTAAAGGTTAAGCCTTTATTTTGGTAGTACCACTTTTTTTTGACAAACTTAAAATGTAAAATCGACGTGACAAAGCAAGCAAAGAAGCAAATATAGTACCAGTTGCTTGATATACTGTTAATTTGAGGTTGAAATAAGTCCATCTACATTTTAAAATACTCTAATGTAAGATCAGAGATAGGGAGAACTTCCAAAAACCTGTCCTAATTGATATATAATAGCAACTTTCTTACTAAATGTATTTTAGATCTTTTTTCCTTTATTAAGAAATTGTTTAAGCAATATTAAATTATATTAATATTAATAATTTTTACCAAAATAGCCTTCCTTTTGTTTTTAATTTCTCTAACAGATATATATCTTAACACGAATAGAACTGTATTTTAAACCAAATAAAACTGCTTCACGGAACCAATTTATATTGTTTATAGCTTTAGCCACATAGAGAACTGTTGACATGTAAGTTTTAGGACAAAATACTTATAGACAAGATATTTGGTCAATAGCCTTGAAATAGTATAATATTCCCTCCCAGGACCCACGCCGTTGAATATCAGACAAAAATAGCCCAACTAAAAAGACTTTCTACTTCGCAATGATGCAGTACACAATGCAAACGAGTTTCATCAAATTGTGCCACCATCATCAAACCATGTTCCCCACACGATAAAATCAACTTTAGACATGCGAGTCAAAACAAAGGCGACCCACCAAAGTTGAAGAACTCACAAATCCTACTTCACCTCTCTTGCTGTTACATCAATATTAAAACGAATTACAACCATTTCCTATCACCAGAAGCAAAGCAAAGAAAAAGAAAACGAGTTTCGATCGAAGTACAGAACAAATTATGAGTACCTAACACCAGCATCACCGACAATGCCAATGGCCATACCAGCAGATAAACCGGCAAGCCCACAAGCAAGTCCAGAGGAAAGATGAGCGTAGCCATAAAAAATAATACGATTTAGCTTTTGGGTTAATTCCAGTACCGATAATCACAGCAATAATCAAACCATAAATACCAAGAACACCAGCCATAACAACGGGCACAATTGATTTCATTACAAGCTCCGGTCTCATCACATCCATCGACGCAACACCCACTCCACTCTTTGCCGTACCATAGGCAGCTCCCATACCTGAACCCACAAAATCTAGTTAAAACGAATCGAGCTTGATTGCACCGAAAATGGTAGTTTGAGAAATTGAAGAAGGCTTTGAATTAGCTTTAGGTTTTACACGAGAAAACCAGGGCTGCAGCGGCTCCGAGGAAGCCAAAGAATGGTGCTGTCTCATCCCCGCCAAATGAAGAAGGCGCCATTTTCCGACGATAATCAGGTTATCAGTAACGCTAACGCTATCAGGAACGAAAGAAATAGAACGGTTAACGATGTAATATAACAGGAATGAATTTAATTTTAGAAAATTATTTTTTGAAAAGTACGAAAGAGTAAAGTAATATAATGACATATAATTAAAAAAGTTTATAATATAATATAATAAAATGTTGTTTATTATTTTATATTTTATTCTAAACCCTTCGAAACCAAGAAAGTTTATTTTACTATTTAAAATAAAATAAAATATGGTATAATACGTACCGTATAGTCCCGACCAGAAAACGAAATGATATAAAACAAAAAGGGACCGACAAATTTTGATATTTTTGCCAAATACCAGCAGGTACGGTAAGGTCTACAAACGCAAGGAACTTATTTGGGGAATTGCTCCTTTGCTGTTCAATTTCAAGCTTTGGAATACATATGCTTATCTATATCTCGAGAACAGCCGACCAAAGTAGAATTACTCTTTTTAATGAATAAAACTAAGACTTCCATTTCAGTAAAAAATGAATGCAGTGTGTTAGATATTCGTCTTTTGTACAATGGGAAAGAGATCTACTGCGGTGCAGATAGAATAAAATTATAAAAAGCAGAAAAAATAGTCCAAAAAATATTATTTCGTTTTGAAAAGGAGATAACATATGAGGTTTACTTGGAATTTGGAAACTGAGACAATAAGAAGTTTTCATTAATATTTTTATCAAACGTAAATTGTTAATTAATCTTTGCTATTTTGAGACTGCCATTATTAAATTTTTTAATAAAATCTGATAGTTTTAACACTAAAATTATTAAATATTAATTCTAAATTATTACATTATTTTTTAAAAATATAATATAATTTATGCTTACATTTGTAAAATTGAAAGAATTATTTTTAACATAATTCATATTTTGAAAAATTATACTTATTATTATAATTTCAAGTTGAAGTTTCAGAGTTAAAAGTTCTTTATATTATACTTAAATAAAAATTTAAAATTTATAGTCCTTATAAAATTGAAATAAATTAAATCAGTGGTATTATTTTTAAATAAATTAGTGCAGCTTAAATCTTAATTAAGAGTAAATAAATTTGATATGATTCTTTGCAATTAGTCGGAGACTTGACTTGTCAGCCACTCTACATTGAAGTCTTCTGAACCACAGATGTTGTCTCCAAGTTTAATGGGAATTTACTATTTTGGACGGCGAAACTCACGTTCATGTCAAAAACCTTCTAAGTGTATGTTTAGATGAGCTTATATCAGTAGAGTTTTTGTCAGTAGATATTTTCTAATAAGAAATTTTCTAAAAAATCAATTGACTGTTTAACTGTCAATTAAAAAAACTATTTTTTAAAAAGAGTTTCGTTAATAAAAAATACTTTTATTAATTTTAACTATACTTTATTTTGTAATAAAAAATTATTTATACATATAAATAATATTTAAAATATATTATAAGAAACTTCGGAAGTTTTGTGAAAAATTTTAGTGGCAAAGCTTTTCTATATGACTACAGTTGGCTGGCAATAATCTGAAGACGTGCAGCTACGTCATTAGGTGCCATAAATGTGTAAATTATATAGAAAGAAACGAGTATGTTTGTTTCTGTGAAATATGATATGAGCGCATAAACAAAGTGAATCTATACTCCCTGAAAAACAGCGGGAGGAAGTAGTTTGGAATTATCAAAAGAAGTTAAGAAAGTGGATCGGCTTACCACTCAAGTTCCTCACTTTAAAATACGATAGTCATCTATTAATAATTATACGGTAGTCGTCTAAAATACGATACTCTAAAATACCATCTATAGTTTCTCTTGCTGTTCATATCTTTCACATGACAAGACAAACAATTCAGTGAAGAATGGATCATGTATTGCTCCTTTGGCTGAATTGTACATATCCAAACGCTTCTTCAGTGAGCGCAGACATCTCTAATGCTTCGAAGATCAATCCTAAACCACAGAAACGATTTTTGGTTAGGGGTAAGCAATGTTAAAACATTTATCGGATTGATTCATTTTGTGCGTACCTGTATCCATGATCTCGTGTTCGTTAGATGATGATTTCATTTGAATGAATCTTTATTTCCTCTCGTCTTCTTTCGTTTTGTGTTTTCCTCAATGGTTTAGAAAAGTTTTAGAAACCGTTATGATGCAATAAGTTGTTTCAACTTATATAGCATCTCCAATGAACATGTCATTTGGTAAGTAGAAGAGGGAGAAAAAGGGTCCGTGACCCATTTGAGACCCAGTCTATTATACCCAATAACCATTATCTTGGGTGCTTTAATTGGACTAAAATCTATAAGTGACATGGGACATAAAATAGTCTTACAATCTCCTACTTGGCCCATGTTACGATTTGATGATCCAACAACTTTAAGTGCACACAATACATGGAATCGATCAAGTCATCCGTAATCGAATTAAGCTGATGGGATCATGGCGGTCACAAGTTATATAACTTGATTCCTTTCATGTATCACAGAATCAACTTAACTCAACAAACTTTATGTGGGTAATTCGGTAATTGTTATCTCATAAATAATAATT
>JANKOE010000001.1:42231890-42242040 GCA_026284465.1 Erythroxylum citrifolium | reverse complement strand
TGCGACTCTTCTGGTAGCTAACTTAGGTCCCAGTTACGATTCTGTCAAAGTAGTTGGATGGAAAATTGAGTTGTTTGTGTGAACTTGGATTAGGCAGCTTGAGAGGATAGTGAACCATGTGGATTAATTAAAGTAGTCAATTGCATAAACTTGGTCAATAACTGATGCTGAGTGATGAGGCAATGTATGAAATTTTGATGGATTTTCATGTAAACATATGTGAGATCTTGAGCTATATGACTGCACCTCATAGTCATTTATTTTCTTTGTCATATGTGATGCTTCCCTATGTGGATTTCCTTCAGAACTTGCTCTGAACCTGTTTGATACTGTTAGTTACATGCTTTATGGACATGATAAAGGCCTTCTTTGTTTTTTAACCTCTAGCTTAAATGACCCACCAAATCATTTTTTCCTTGTTACCCCTTTGAGCCTTTAACCTTGTTATTTACTATGTATTTGATTCCTTGATTAAGGGACTTTTGTTTTACATGCTGTTCTGAGATGCTTTCAAGGTACATCTACTCAGTTGTTGTTGATTTTTACTTCTACTATTTTCTTTTATGTTACAAAAAGAAAAAAGAAAAGAAAAAAAGAAAAAAAAGAAAAGAAAGGAAAGAAAAAAGAAAAAAGAAAAAAAAGATCAAAATAGTAGCGTTTGATAGTAATGAGTAGTTGTAGTCCCGTATTTCTGTATGTATATTTCAGAAGTTATTTTTGATTGTCCACGATACTAAGTACTTTGTGAATACTTGTGAGTAGCTTTTGCCCTTTTTTACCTCTCCTTAACCTAAACCCCATTACCACCCTAAATAAAAGCCCTTTTGATCCATGATGGCATGTATTCTATGTAGTAAGAAATTGGGTGAATTTGCAAGCCTATGGTAGTGTAATCTCTTAGAGAAAGTTTTGAGCGAAACACAACCCTTATACACTTGAGCGACATGAGAGAATATCGTGGGAAAAGTCCATTTTAATTTTCTGCTTGCTTTTGATCATAGATATCTAACTTTGATTTTGTTTATGTGCATTGATGAAAATATTACGATACATGAAGTAGCTTGATACTTCAGTTTGTCGAATTTTAAGGGATTGCAAACATTTGATTTTCGTTGAAAATAAAATGACAGAATACGTTGGTTGTGATCTAAGTAAGTTGCTTGAGGACAAGCAACGATTCAAGTGTGGGGGTGTTATTAATGGGCATTTTTGTATTAATTTTAGATTTATAATTTGCTAAACTCTTGTCCTTATAATGTTTAAATTGCACTAATTAAGAGTCCTTTGTTTTAATTCTAGGTACATAATAAATTTGGGATTGTTTTAAAAACACCAGCCACACTCCATTCCACTACACGTCCATGTACAACACAACCCCACATTTCATTATTTCACTCCACCGAAACAGCCCACAGCAGCACCCAAACATCAACCCCCACTTCAGCCTACAACCACTCCATTTACAGCTAGCCTCCAAATTATGACCACCAGCTCTCCTTTTCATTGAAAAAGAAGACAACAAAAATTGGACAAAAGGGATGGCAACTTGCATCTTAAAAGAGGACTCCAACGCTTCTCTCAAGGGATGACAACGCAACTGCTTCCACAAGGAGGTTTGTTTTTTTTATCATCATGGAATGAACGGACCAAGTTCTCTAAAAAAACAAACACAACATCCATACTAAAAACCTTCGATATACTCCCACAAAGACAGCCTCATACATGCACATCACCAGCCAAAAGCTTCCACGTTAGAGACCACCCAGCAAGCATACAAAAGCTGAACAACAACGTAGCCAATCCAAGAGGGGGAGAGTTAAAGGAGTTGGCATAAGTAGCAGGTGAAAAGAAAAAAAGGGGGAACCAGGAGGATTATGCGTTAGGAGGAAGAGACTTAAAGGACGTTGGTGCTAACTTGGGGTCTCTCCACTCACGTTGCACTATCACTTATCACTCTCCAATCAATGTTACATGCAGGTGGGGTGAAGATAACAAAGGTAGCTGCTGGTGAGATGAGAATGGTGTTAACTAATGGTGGAAAATAGGGAGATGTGAGCATGTATGGAGTGCGTGAGCTGGTGACAAAATAGGCCAATGAATCAGCTACATTGAGGTGGAAGAAACCAAGATAACAGCTGGGGAGTTGTGGCAAGAGGGGAAGAAGGCAGCTGTTGGCTTAGACAAGAAACGACAAGGTGTTTGCTAAAAGACAATAACGTGGGTTGGCATGAAGAGCAAGATGCAATAGCTGGTGGAGTTAAAGAAGCAGATGGATTCCGTGAAGGCGTGACAGTTGGGGAGAAATGGAAAGGACACGTTGATGCTAGGCTTGAAGACACAAGGCAGCAGGTGAAGATATCAATATGGAGGCTGGTGAAAGGAGAGAGCTCCTCCATAATTGACGTTGGAACCACCGAACATACACTCTCTCCAAAGACGTTAGCAGCTGGTGGATAAGGAAGAAAGGAAGCAGCTGCGTGGAGAGGCTGGAAAAACTGATAAAACGCCACCCAAGAACTCTACATTTACAACGTTGAGGCTGGGAGCTTGAGAAATAGGCAGCTGATGGAGAGACACACGTTAGTAGCTGACATGATAAAGAAGAGAGCATGAGGTGGAAGCAAGAGAAGGAAGTAGCTAGTGGACATTAATTGAGGAAGCAGGTGGTGGCGTGATCTTTTGGAGCAGCAGGTGGCATAAGCAACAAAGGAAACAACTACTTTGAAGAAGACTATATTGGCAGCTAGTGATTTGAAGAAGACCCGTTGAAGCAAAACGTTGGAGCTGGTGGAAGTAAAAAGAATTACTTAATGAAGACATAGAAGTGACGTTGGCAGCAGATGGTGGAAATAAAACAAAGAGAGTAAAAGAGAGCTGGCGGAGAAGGAACTTGCGTGAGTAACGTGACTAAGGGTGGACCAAACACTTAGAAAATCATTTCATACAAAAGAAATAGAAGCAGTTGGTGGCATAACTTCCTTGAGGCAGCTGGCGGCACAATAAGGAAAGAAATGAAGCATAAGCTGATGGGATTCAAGAGAAGAAAAATGAAGCAGCTGTGGTGGAGAAGGCTAGTCACACCATGTGCGTGAATAGGAGACCGTGGATGTTTGTTTACAGGAATACAAGAGAGAGTTGCAGATGAAGACAGAAGCGCGAAAAAAATTCAACTACGAAAAATGGGGTGCTTTTAATTTGTTTTTATTAATTTCGTATTTATTTTAATTATGTAGATTTAATCAATGCAACATATATTATAACCATGATTTATGTTGCATTGATCAATATGTGTGAGTAAGTTTTTCTTTTCGGTTAAGGTTAAGTTTGATATTAGATTTGGATAATTTTTGTGGTATTGATTTTTGCTTGATTAAATGCAAATTTAGTCTTAATTTAGCTTGATCAACTAGATTAAAGACCTTAAATGATTGAATGTCACAACCAATGGGATTTAATTTGTCGGAAAATTAATCAAGCGACATACTTGAGACTAAAGTGCAGACCAACCTTAGGATCTTGTGTGAAGATACCTAGAATTAACGAATTTAATTATAGGCTTCTTGTGTTTAACGCCTTTTATTCTGAATTATTTATGAACCAAGTGGTGACTCGGATTTAAAAGAGAAGGGGACATCCATGAACATTAGGTTCGACTTATTTAAGTGAAGTAATTCCTAGATCAATCAATCGTTACAATTTTTAGTATCCAATCCAATTGAAATCTAATACCTTAACCGATTTTTGTCACTTGATTAAATCCAGTTTTTTTAATTCATATTTGGCAATTTTCATATTTCCTTGATTTACTTATTTTATTTTATTTTATTTTCAAATCAATCAATTCTTGATCGTCTGAGTAATTTTTCATTGTTTAATTTAATTGTCTTGCGTGTTAGAAATTATTCCTTGGGTACGATATCCGGTTCTTACCGATTTATATTACTTGTCGACGGGGTGCACTTGCCTCTAATTGGTCTAGATAGAATTTAATTCATATTGTTCTATTTAGACCGCAACAGAGAAGAAGGGAATATAACAGTTGGCAGCCTCTTGCTTTCCTCGACATGAGGGTAATCAATGGAGTAGTGAAGCCCACGGCTTTCATGCCGAGCAAGAGCACTGCTTACTACCAACTTTGCACAGCAAAAGAGGTTTCTCTTTTCACAAGCTTCAAGTCCCACCATTGTCTGCTCCCACCCCTTTTGAAACAAGTACCTCTCCCAGCCATTCTTCAACTCACTGATCTTTTCCTCCGCAGTTTGTAGCCTTATCGTCGAATGAACAATGCCCACGTACTGCCACATTATTATTGCAGTTCCTTCCTCCCTTTCTTTGTTGTCTTCAGTATGTCAACCATTGCTTGACTCCCAAGTGCATTTGGTGCAATCGGTTGGGGCCAGCAATTTGAAGCACTGTGATCAAGTTTGGAGCTTTTCATATTATGAACTAACGGTTTAACTGCTCTTCGTGCAAACCAGTGCATTCACCTGCCACATAGAGGCCTCGGACATTCGTATCCCCCTGAAGACCAGCACGTACTCCACCGCACATGTAATGAGCAGCAGGAACTACTGGAATTGGTCGGCGGGTAATATCCAAGCCACATTTAAGGCACTCAGAAGCTATATTGGGGATCTGTGCCTCTTGTCACCACATCTCTTGGCGCTAGCTCGGCTCTCCCATCGTATAAGGGCATGAATCGTTCCATTCCCAAGTTATAGAGGATGCCACCATCACCTCTGACAGCTTCAGTGATTAGAAATGCATTTTCTCGAGTTTTTTGGAGTTTGATGGGAAGGCTTTCATCAGCTAACGGCTAACGCTGTTGGGTGGAATTGTACAAATTAATCTGAGACAAAAGGAGCTTATAAAAGTCCATCAGAAGAATTTCGATTACCTTGTGACAGCCTCACTTGCAATATGACATGAATGTGGTTCCTAATATACTAAACCACACAAATGTACGATGGAATTTACCTCCCCAAAAAAATAGCTATTCTCTAACACCCATTCCTTGCTAGAAAAGCTCCTCAATGATAACTTCCCTCACCAACTCCCTGGGGTTTTTCTTGTACACAGGAAAACAAAAACTATTCAATTGGTTTCTCGAGAGTTATTTCTTATACTTCCAGTGACAATGGAGAATGTTAAAGCACAGAGTGGCAAGCAGGACAATATGATCAGAATTAACTTACTCCATATTGGATATCACAGCTTGGGCTCTATGTGCCATTGCTATTCCATCTCCCGTAGCCACCTAAAAGAGAACATCAAGATATCATAGCCAATCTATGACTGAGAGTTTGAGAGCAAACCATTTCATAAACAATTAATGAAAGAACAAATATATGAAAATACACTGAAATGAGATGTAAGCATAGTTTAACTTCTCCACTGTTTAGGTAATAAGTACTTCAACCGATCATCCATCTACACAAAACTAAGTGAACATCTTTTCTTAACACTTATTCATTCAGGTAATGACGCCATTGGCTGCATTAAGATTTTTAAATGTTACATTAGAAAAAAGGTAGCCAAAAAGTTGCATCTTGGGATAACTATTGAAGTAGGTGACTTTAATTGCTGAATATTCAAATAGCCAGTCTACATCATCATCTACTGAACTTTTAGGGTGCACCATTTCCTCAAAGAAAAATATAAAAGAGAAAAAAAATTAAACAAACAAACAAGAGATACCAGAGGATTTGTTGTAGATGAGTAGATATGGCCAGCCCCACCAGATGCAAGTAATGTCACCTTGGATATGAATCTAATAACCTGATATATGGGAAACAACAAAGCATAAGTGTTTCCTGATGAAACAAAGTTTTAACAAACCAAATCCAACATATTCAATAGCATACTACCAGAGAACACTAGAATCACCTCTAGCGTTTCAGAATTCAAAGTGTCCACTCCAAGACAAACTGTATTAGGACCATCCTACAAAGAAGAAACATGTTCAATCGGAAATTGTTACAGGACCTAAGACTTTAAATTACAAAGATATCCACCAAAAGAAATACAATTTAATTCACTTGTGCCGCTTTGAACTGGAATGTCAAAGCTAGAACTGCAATCCATATTGCCTCTCCATAACTAAATGCCTATAGTATTTTGGATTAAAGGAGTGCTAAAAAAATAACCTGAGAAGTTAGTAGATCTATTGCAAAGTGATGTTGGAAAACAAAAATGTTGGGATCATTGACAACTGCCTCCAGCAGAGCTCGCTCAATTTCTCTTCCAGTCATATCAGCAGCATGGACAATTCTATGGTGAGAGTGCCCACCCTCCCTTGCTAGTTGCAAGTTTCCATCCTCTCCATGATCAAACATGGCACCCATAGTTATCAACTCCCTAATTCTGTCAGGTCCTTCCGTACAAACAACCTACACAAAGTAAACTCAACCTTAGCATTAATGGATAAGCAAGAAGTAAAAGTTATTTAGCACTCGAAATTTTATGTTCAAAAAAGCAAGTACTTTTGCAAATTCTTGCTTCTTCTAGATTCAGAAAAACTTGGCCTTTATTTGTTGAAATTTTTGAAGTAAAATACAGCAAAATTCTCAATTATGAACAGTGACACAACAACGCAAAATTATTACTTCTAAATCTTACTCTGACAGTCTCCTCATCACATAGATATGCCCCGGCAACAATTGTATCATGCATGTGACTCTCCACAGAGTCTGAAGGACACAAAACAGCACTAACACCCCCTTGGGCATAGTTTGTATTGCTCTCATGTGGCTCAGCTTTAGTGATCACTGCAACAGTTCCATGTTTTGCAACTTCAAGTGCATAACGAAGGCCAGCGACTCCACTTCCAATGACAGAAAAATCAAAGTATTTGGTGGACTGGTTTTTCAAGCAAGAAGACACACTAACTGATTTTGGATTCTCGCTACGGGCATACCGCAAAACGTTACATCTTTGGTTCTGCAATACATTTTCCCCATGTAACCTGAAGATCATGTTAAGTGAAGCCCGAAAAGTTTGTGCAAAGACATTATAATGGCAATTACATCACAAACTCAATCGAGTTCCATCCACAATTAAGTAGGAAAGCAATATATTCATCAAATACCATGTAAATTCTTTATGCAAAGGTCCACTAAGCATCACATTGGAAATCCAAGCAGGTTGTCTCCAACTTTGCACACTGTAGATGTTCAACCTAGAGTTCAGGATACTACTTCCAGCAGCAGTACTTGAAATCATTTTAACTTCTGCAAGAAAACAAATCCAAAACAACATTACTGGATTAGGAATCAATAAAAAGGTTTGGATCTTGAACATGTTCTGCACTCCTGGCCCCTTTGATATAGGTACAAACAAAAGCAACAGAATTTAAACTAATTAACCATTTTATGTTCTCTTTTTATGTCTTCTTATCAAATATTTCCCCTTTTTTCGACTTTACCTCGTGAGCACAAGCGTGGTATTATATTAAAAATAACTAAGGCTAACATATAAAAAAGACATAAAGTTGGAGAAACCTACACTCACATCTCCTGCATGTTTTCGTGAGGTTCGTTCTGCGTGATATTAGTGCTTCAAAATAATATATTTCTTAGTTAACTTACCAGAACAAAAAACATCGCACTAGCGGTCGTCTTATGTAGAAATTAAGACAAAATGTAGAAAGTGAAAACAGAGAACAGATGATGGAAACATAAGCAAGAAAACACAGAAAATCTGACGATAAAGTGGAACAGAAAGAGATAAAGCAAATAACCAGCCATCGGCAAAAAGAAGTAACATTAAAATTCCTGCTAAGCTTAATCAACACATTTAAATGAGAAATAGAGTACCACAACACCAACATGCAACAAGAAAAACATAGAAGCGCGATTCTGTGGATTTTTCGGGACTTTATATAAGAACGCTTACAATTATTGTGTTCTCAAGTGCCAGGCGGGTCCCGTCAGCGTAAAAGAAGAACCTGCTTGCTGATCTCTTTAAAATGAAACTAAGCAACGCTCGACAGGGCAAAAAAATGATTGCCTTTCTCACGTTTCAGAAACTCTACTGACAAATTTCCAATCTGGGTCTTGCTGGTTTACGCAAGAAAACCCACAGAAGCATTAACGAGACAAAAGATTCGGCCTTTCTCAAGCTTCTGACGCTTCTCACGTAAATGATGAATTGGGTCTATATAAAGGAGCATACAGCAGTCATCAAGGGGAAAAAACAGAGCATAGATCAACTAAGAACAGGGACAAGCAATTCCTAAGATAGAGAACGCAAGAGGTTTTCTTTTCTACGATGTTGTACAGGGAATGTGAAATCGGAGGAAGGTGTAATGAAGGAAAGAGATCCTAAGAACTCTACGGGAATTCGCGCCAATTTGTCTGCGCCGCCTCCACTTACTCCCTCCCGTCCTCTCCGCTCTTTGTCTTTACTTAAACGGTTGCTGTTATATTAATCCCACTTTAATCCAAGTTTAATAAAAAATTATTATTATAATTTTTTTAATCAATTAATCTATAAAAATTTTCTTAACAATGGTTCCATACGCTTTGATTTATTAGTTGAAATTTTTTTATCAAATTTTAAAAAAATACCATAATTTTAATTTATAATTATTAAATTAAAAATATCATTTTATTTACATGATAAATTAATTGGTAGTTGCTATGTGCAAATTGTTCATCCATGATGGTCAAAAAGATGGAAAAACGTTACAAACATGAGGCCAATCGCATGATATGTGATAAGCCACTTAACCGTAGTCATCCGAAATGTCTTCTCAACCACCCAAATCGTCAAAAAGCGCAAGAAACCAGAGAGGTGGGACGATACTTTCTCTTCTTTGTTCTTACCCCTCCAATACAATGGGTTGGCAATGGGGTGATGAGTGATGGTAATATCAATAATAAAAGAATTTCAAAGGCACGTGCCCTGTACTCTTGTAGCTGGAACAAGAAGATTATACAAAAGGGAAGGGACCAAGTCCAATTATTTTTTAATTTAAGAGATTACATGTTCCAATTCCATTTAAAATAATTCACTTAAAAATTAAAAAAAATATTTAAGGATATTAAAACCCATAAATATTTGTTGAAGATAAAAAATAAAGAAATAAATATCGAAATCGTTTTAATGATCCAATAGTCTTATTTATTGTTTTCAAGATCCGAAAGTTAAATCTGTAAGATAAAAGATTTGCGGTTTAAAAGATTCAATCGATATTAAATCGTTATAAAATTAATTAAAGATTAAATAAAATTAAAAGATTTGAAAATTTATTGAAAAAGATAGTTTTTACTCGTATAAAAATTTTAAGTTTCTTAGAAACAAAAATGTTAAATAAAAATTAATTAGTTTATTTTAGTTTATAAAAATTGATTAATTTATTAAAATTAACAGATTAATTAATAAACTGATTGATTTTTAACAATAAAAATTTTTAAAATCAAAATGAAAATAAAAATTGATTCAAAATGATATCTGATTCAGAGTTTTTACTGTTAAGTTCAATTATTAAAACATTCGTCTTATTAATTGAATTCAAATTTTGTAATTATTTTGATTAAAAAAATCTTATTAATATAATAAATTCACGATTTATTAGTTAATTGTATTAGTAATTATTAATTCTTTTTCAAATTTATTTAAAATATATAATTTATAAAGTATTACTTATAAATAATATATTTAATATATACTATAAAAATAAAGTGGCAATTTTGGAAAATTTTGGCAGGCAACCACCCATTTTGAAGAGAGCAATGGAAGAGGATGGGGTAGATTTATCGGTTTGCCCTGTTACTTCAACTTTTTCCAGGGGCCATCCTGTGAAGCTTTGGGGCCTAGCCACTATTTTTGACTACATTGTTGCTTTGACGCTGACCGTCTTGGATTTGGATATGAATAAATTGAAAATAGAAAATAGGTTCATTCTTTAGCAAGGGTAGCTCTATTACATGCAGATTGATTTTCTTGGACAACGTCGCCAAGTTTTCTTTCTCCTATTTTTCTTTCTGATGTCGGCTTCGGTTTGCTGTCATTCAGAGGAGGTCTAGGCCTGGGTGTATGGGGTAAAGCCTATTGGCTTCGGGTTTAGTCTCGCCTCTTCTATTTTGGTTTCTCTATTGCTTTGGGTTGGTTTAATTTCAAAAAAAAAAAAAAAAGAAATGGCCTTTCA
>JANKOE010000001.1:42145073-42179990 GCA_026284465.1 Erythroxylum citrifolium | reverse complement strand
ACATGCAAATGAGACAATAAAATAATGATACAGGATACCGAAAACAATTTATTAAAAAACAAAAAAAAAAAGGGATATAATGAAAATACGAAGTAATAAAGAAAAGACTAAAATAATAATAAAATAATAATAATCAGAATAATAATAATAAATATAATAATTAATAATAATTTTTTAATTATTATTAATTATTATATTTATTATTATTATTCTGATTATTATTATTTATTATATTTATTCTGATTTTTATTATTTTATTATTATTTTAGTCTTTTTTTTATTACTTCGTATTTTCATTATATCCCTTTTTGTTATTATATGAAATTAATTTCTTATTGTTATTGTTATTGTTATTATTATTTGTTAACTTTTTTACTAATACAAATCATTCGTTTTAAAATAATCAATGAATTACATATTTCCAACTATATTATACTGTAGGGGTATTTTAGTCATTAACACTGTTTTTATGTTCTGTCAACTGCAACCAAATACATTTCTGTCCTCAAGACGGTGACAGTTTTATCTGTTTTGTCTATAACAACCAAACACCTCATTGTCTCTAATTTTTGTTTCGTTCTGTCTCTAAATTTTTGTCTCGTTCCCTCTCTGCATACTGAAGACAGTAACCATACGCAACGTTGGAAAGTAACATCGGCACCGTTAGAAATACTACATCAAAGAAGATTGAAGGCGCGACACCGTTTGATCACCTCTAAATAAACCATACACAAAAACGACATAAAACTCTTGCTTCATTTCAAAGAAGTAAAGGAACCCGACCCATCCTCTGAGCATTTCGGGAATGTTCTAAATTAGGGTTGGGTGTCCTAAACGATCCGTGACTCCCTTCCGGTAAGAAACTCCCCACTTCGTGTCTGGAACTTCATCTGAATATGACTATTTTACCCATCTTCCTTATTTTTGTAGAGGGCATGGAGAAGCTAATGGACTCGCCCAGCGACTTGCAATAATAGACTTCCTAAGATAAGATCTAACTCTCATTCTTTTATCTCGAGTGATCTTGTTCCATTTCCCACCATGAATATTGTTCTTTCCCCTTCTGAATGATTGATTGTAGCACTAAATCAGTTGGTCGTTCCATGTTTTGGGACTTTTGTTGATTTCTTTCTTTCCATATCTCTTGATTAGATATGGCAAGAAATAACACCTTCCTCTTCCAGAGTGGAGTGGAAGCTTCTGCTTCTACTAGTAGCTTATCTATCTCGATAAGTGAATTAGAAGACCCTTTCCAAGAGAGAAAATTTATGATCTTATTCTAGATAACACTGGAAAAAGGGCATAGAAAGAACAGATGTCCCTTGTTTCAGTTCCTCTCATACACAGACAACATATTTGATCCAAATTCTGGATAAATTGAAGTATGTCCATTGTTGCTATTATATTCCTAACCACCAGCCATAGAAGGAAAGCAGAACTTAGTTTGGGAATATTACACCAGATAACCTTGCCTTAAGGATCATTTTGATCAGAGTGATAAAACCACTTCCTGTAGATTTTGCTAGAGAAGCTCTCAATAGGAGACCCTTTCCATAGATAACAATCTTGAGAGTTAGAATCAGGAAGGTATGAAGGTTTAAGAACAACCACTTTAGATTTATGATCATTTTGAAGTCATTCATTTTGATTGATAAGAACAGCCACTTTAGATTTATGATCTAGCCCTGGAAAAGCAGAAATAGCAATGGGGTTTGAGGAAAGAGGACATGAGCCAGTCCAATTATCATGCCATAGGAAAGCAGTCTATCCATTCCCAATTTTATAGAAAAACAACATTAGCAACTTCTTCCCTTTTCTTAAAAATCTAATTAAGGAACCAAAAATAGGATGGCCTTATAGATAGGGACCATATGTTGTTCCCTTTTAAAAAGTAACTCTGATGTCATTTCATCCATAAAGAATGCTTATCCTGGATCATTCTCCAAAGCCTCTTAATCAAAAAGACATTATTAGCAACTCTTACAGAAATAATTCCTAAACGCCCCCCTCCCCCACCTTCATAGATCAGTCCATTTAACCTTAGGAAATCCAGAACCTCCATTTGCTTTACCCCATAAGAAATCCCTTATCATCTTCTCCACGATTTTGACTAGCTTCTTTGACAAGGGTAAATGAGTACTCCAATAAAGATGAAGAAAACAAAAAATAGACTTAATAAGTTGGACTCTTCTACCATAAGACAAAAATCTATTAGTTCATTTGCTAAATCTCCTTTGAGTTTTTTCAATAAGAGGTAGACAATCATTGAAGGATAACCTTTTGGTGGAAATAGGAAGACCTAGATAATATAGAGGAGGATTTTTCCTGTCCAAACCAGTCAAAGAGGAAATAGTGTCTTGGAGAGGTTCTGCCGTAGTAGAGAGTACAAGGTGACTTTTATGAAGATTCACTTTAAGACCTGGCACCTTAGAGAACTCATTGAGAGTGACCATTAGTAGCTTAACAGAGTCTGGATGTGCTTTGGAGAAGAGAATAAGATCATTTGCAAAACAAAGATGGGTGAGTGAAAGTCTTCTACATTTAGAGTGGAACTTGAATTTAAGATTATGAGAGACTTTGGCTTTGATTAGCATGAGCACTTTCATACATAGGATAAATAAGTAAGGAGACAAGGGATCTCCTTGTATGATTCCTATCTTTACCTTGAAAATCCTAGAAGGTGTGTCATTAATAAGTACACTGTAGGCAATAGTTGTGACATAAGCCTTGATCTAGTTAATAAAAAGATCAGAAAATTGAACTCCTTAAGAATCCTGAATAAGAAAAGCCAATTGATGTTATCAAAAGCTTTGTTGAAATCAATTTTAACAGCATAGTTAGGGAAAGAGTTCCTTTTGATATATCCTTTAAGAAGTTCATGAGCAATAAGAATGTTATCACCAATATCTCTATTCTTCATAAAGGGATTCTGATTTCTACTGATAATGAGATTGAGAATTGCCTTCAACCTCTTTGTTATGATCCTAGCAATGATTTTATAAAGGAAATTGGTGCAAGCAATTGGCCTAAAATCACCAAAAGTAGAGGGGCTAGGAGTTTTGGGAATTAAATAGAGAAATGTTTTATTAAACTCCTTTAGCAAAAAAATCATGAATGACCTCTCTTACTATAGGACCTATAATAGACCGTGTCTTTTAAAAGAAAAAACCATTAAGCCCATCCTATCCAGGGGTTTTCATCCCATTCATTGCAAAGATCGTAGCATTGATCTCATCATCTATAATGCATTCCACCAATTCTCTAGCAGCTTCAGGTGAGATTTTGTTGATAATAATGTCCTTGAGAGAGTTCATAGAGGAAACATAACCCATGTTCGAACCTAAAAGCACTCTATAGAAATCAATAACTTCCTCCATGATACTTGGTTGATCATTGAGAATTTTTCCCTCCGTACTGGTAATCGAGCATATTTTATTGACATTCCTTTTATCAAATAGGGAATTGAAAAATAACTTGGAAGCTGTATACCAAGTTCCAACTTGGAAGCTCTTCCCTAAGCCAATTAATCTGAGCCCTTTGATGGATGAGTGAGAAATGATCTTGGACTGCTCTTAGGTAGTGATCAAGTTCTAACTTTTCTTTTAAAAGAAAGTCCGAATCATTGGAATTATGAGAGAGTAAAATTTGAGTAGCAGCTAGCCTTTCCTTAGTAATATCAATAGCAGTTTGAGTACTAGTAGAATGAGAAGCTTTCAATATCTTCAACTCAGCTTTAATTGCTTTAAATTTTTAGCAGCACGCGAATTTCCTAGAGCTCAAAACTTAAACTAATAAACCTGTCCTGATTGCATCATCGAGACCATCCACTTTAACAAGATAGTTATTAAATCTAAAGGGATGTAGGGTAGAAGACTTCTGGAAGAGTCCCTCAATTAGAATAGGAGTATGATTCGAGAAGAGAGGATCCATGAATACAACCTTACTATTGGCAAATTGGAGAAGTCATTCTCCATTAACAATAGCCCTATCCATTTTTTTCCGAATCAACCAAAAATCCTTTTGTTTATTAGACCATATGAAGAAGTAACCTTCCATTTTGAGATCAGTTACACCTATATGCTCTACACATAGTTTTAGATCTTCATTGTAGCTCCTTAGATTGCAATTCCCTTCTGCTTTAGATTTGAAGATTGTATAATTGAAATCACCTGCTATCATCCAGGGACCAAATAGGGTGTTTTGAATGCTTTTTAAAGTGGTCCATAAAGAGCTTCTTTGAAATATAGTGTTGACTCCGTAAACAAAGGAAGAGTAGATAGTAGTTCCTTCCAAGATGAAGTGGATTTAAAGATGTATCACCTGCTCATTAGAAAGTATCTCCTCCACTTCGACAAAAGTAACATTAAAACCAATAATGATTATGCCATAATGATGATAACGATGATCGGATAAAAAAGACCAACAAGAATCAAAGATCTTTACCTTATTCATATTCTCATACCTAATTTTAGTTTCCAGCAAAACTACAATAAGAGGCTTAATCCTCCCGACAAAATCCCTCAAAGCATTTAGCTTTTTCGGGCAATTAATACCACGAACATTTCATATAGGACTGACATAACAATATATTTTTATCTTTGGCTCCTCTTCTCCTTCTACTCCTCTGACTTCTTATACTAGTCACATTTTGAAGGTTTTCAAGCTCACTTCCATTAGTCACCTTTCCATTGGAGGAGTTGGTGTAAGAAGTAACATCCTCCTTATGTAAGGAGTCTATTTTACCATCAAGGGGTTAGGAATGGGTAGCATTTGTTAAAACTGCCTCATTTTGGAGAATTTTCTCTTTATCACCAACCTGAACCTGTTCAGACACATTAGCCTCCTGCTGGATGACATTCTCTGTATCCACCACCTGAACACATTTTGTTCCCCTCTCATTGGATGGAGGTGTTTTGATTTTTTCCTTAGTTCCTTGTACTGTATCATCTAGGTTTAGCTGAGGAGCATTTGGGCAGCTAAAACCATCTTTAAGACCCATTAATTTCACATAATTACCTTTAGAAAAAACCTGACCAATTCATTTCCACGCCTTCCCTTACATAATAACTGAGAGTTTCCAACTATATGAGACATAAATTATGTCTTCTTACAAGGCATTGTCAATGCCAAGCTGCATAGTTAGAATATAGTCCAGAAGCTCTTTGGATCTGTCCACACTAACACAAATCCGCGCATAGCCAACTCTCTTCCTCTTTGTAGTAGTTCATCCATACATAGAGGTCTACCAATGAAGCTAGCCCAAGAACTAATGGCTTGGCTAGTCCAATACTCAAATGGAATGCTATGTAAGTTAATCCATAATGGAAAGTTATGCACCTTAATGTTTTCAAGCTTTATACTCAGCTGCCATTTTTGTAGGAACAGAGGAAGTTGTGCCACATGTCAAGGACCTTCCTTTAATATCTTATTTGCTTCATCTTAAGAGGTAAATAAGACCAGATTGTCTTCAATAAGAAGAACATCAGATAATCCTCTATTTTTCCACTGACTAATTGCCCATTTTTTTATGATGGGAAAAGCAGGTCGTCATTCCATAAAGAATCTTACCAGAGAGGATTCCCATATTCTAGTGCCATTCCGTAGGGTTTCAATATCTGGAAACACTACTGGTTTGCCATCAATAAGTTTTAGTAGGTTATACTGAATAGTGACACCAGATGGCTCACCCTCAACCTGTTTCCAGCTTTTATTCCATGGAATATTAGGAGAAGGAGAACTGGTGAGGGGTTGCTTAGGTTGTAGGGTGGGAGGAAAGAGGAGGGCTTGAAGTGGTAGAAGAGGGTAACAAAGTCTACTGAATCTGCTAAGTTTGAAACAGGCGTTGAGAAGATGGTTATTTTTCAGTAAGGATGATAAAGGAGGAAGATTTTGGTGAGGGTAAAGGGGGGAAATCATCGTTGGAGTTAGGCTACATTGGACTTAGTTGATAAGGAAAAAGGAAAGAACAACTTTTCAGAATAAAAAGAAGAGATGATCAGGTGATAGTTTAAGAAACAAAGGTGAATGAAAGGTAGGAAATTTCCAAAAAACCTTATAAAGAATACCACATTGAGGTTGGAACCAGAGCTGAAGCACTAAGGTAGACAAAAGGAAGAGCATTTAAACCAGGTGACAATTCGATTTGTTTAATTATGATATTTGATTAGGTGAGAGTTAGATGATAAGGAATTGTAATTGTAGAGATTCTATTGCCATCGTCTTGAGATGAAGTTGATGGCTATTGTGTGTTGGGTTTTAGATCCAAAAATTAAAATACAAAAATAGTAGAAAAGAGGTAATGCAAGAAGTAATTTATTGATGGGACTTTACATTGACGTTGAATGTTTAAATATATAGACAATTAAATAATAAGCTTAGCTAATATCTCGATAAAGATTAACCAAACAAATCAAAATTTTAAAATTTTAAATACTTAAGATAAAAGAAACAATCTAGTAATTCAAAAAAATAGGATCACATTTTTTACACCTTTGAATCATTCTCCAACATTCCCTCTTGATTCAAAATTGTAAGACTCCTTGCATCTGACGATGTACTTTCCATCACCCTTCAATAGATGAAAGTTTTCTCTACAATCCTACTATCAGGTAGTTCTTCTCCCATCATTCTAATTTTATTTACCATCATCATTAGCTTATTAGAAACTTCTTCTAGAGTCTCCTTTTCTTCCACCGTTAGAACCTCAATTTAACACTTGCATCCTCCTTGTTCTATTGTTGCCATAATAAAGTTCTTTCGGTGTGTCCCAAGCTTCCTTGGCTGTTTCACAACCTATAATTCTTGAAAAAATTGATTCAAAGACAGCAACATGAATTTGAGATAAAGCTCTTAAAGCTTTGGCTTCTTTATCTTCACGAGCCCTAATTTAATTGAGTGTTGGGTTATTTCTTAGAGATAGTATTTGCCTTTTACCTTCAACCTTCTACCACAAGTGAATGCCTCTCAAATGAGCTTTCATTTTAATTGCCCAAATTTGATAATTCTCACTATTAAAAATTGGAAGTGAAAGAGCTAATGTATTGTTGGACCCCGTGTCACTATTGTCTCTCGAACACTCACGGGTCCCTTAAAATCGTAAGGAGCTCTAATACTATGTTGAGTTTTAGAACCAAAAATTAACAAAAAAAATAAAAAAGATATAATGCAAGAGGCAATTTATTGATAGGTGCACTTTACATAGACATAAAAAGCCTAAATATATAGACGATGAAATAACAAACTTAGTTAATATCTCAGTAAAGATTAACCAAACAAATCAAAAGTTTAAATACCTAAGATAAAGGAAACAATGTAAACAAACTTGGATAACTAAGAAAAAATAGGATCAATTTTAACTTACATCTTCTTCCGATAAAGTAGGTGGCTGCTGTATAACACACATATAACTTGCTTTTACTATGATTCTAGTGACATCTTCTTGCGATGAAGTAGGTGGCTACTATTTTTAGTTCTTCCAATTGAACCATGAGCATCACCAAGTAGGTGAGAGTTAAATGATAAGGAACTGCAATTCTGGAGATTCTAGTGCCATCTTCTTGTAATGAAGTAGGTGACTACTGTGATTATAGTTCCATTTTCTTGTGATGAAGTAAGTGGCTATTGTAGAATATGCATATAACTGGCCACTGTATAATGCATATATAACTTACAAGAAGATGGCACTAGAATATATAATGCGCATATAACTTGCTTTTCTTTGTAATTGCATGCTTGTGTTCTTTAACACCTATTGTAATTTATAGTCTAACAAAAGAAAAATCTGATTGTATTACATGTTTAGAAAATCAACATCATATATTCTCCATACAAGCATTAACAATGTACGTAGAAGATAATACTCAAACTTCCATACTTGTCAAGAAACTGAAGGTATATTAAAGAGGAGGAGTACCTAAGTAGGGTTGATGATAGAAGGAGGAGCTGCGAAAACAGGCTAGTTCCTGATAAGACAAAAAGAGAAGAAGAAGAAGAAGAAGAGGGAGTGCTGAGCCTCGCAGAGACAGAGCGACGTAATGTGGGTCTTTTGGTGACAGAAGAAGCTTGAGAGACAAATGATGATGAGGTGAGGCTCCAGCCGTTAATGGAAGTCGTCGATATTGTGCTCGGAACCCTTTAACTCTGTGGCTTTATAATACCATTTTGTGACGTCAACACATTCGAAAGCTTGGTGAATCCAAGCTTCTTCCCTTGTTGATTAGGTTTGGACGTTCCATTATATAATGGATTCTTGTTTTGCTAGTAAAAATTGTTCGAAGGTGGAAGAGTGAATTAAAGAGAAGAATGTGTCACTCAAAATTTGGCTTGCATAACAAGTGGTATTTATAGGGAGCTCAGGATTATTCTAAAACTACTACTTAAAATGCCTAACAACTTTCTACCCTACTAACTTATTAAATACTCTTTAGAAAAATCTATTAGAAATAAATCCTAGCCATATATGTTGGTCACCTCGAACTCATGAGACATTTCCTTCTTAAACTCTTCAAACAATCTCGGATTGTTGCCAGTAAAGATGAGATCGTCCACAGAGAGCATACTCATTCAGTCTTCAAACAAAATATTTCACTATCACCTTACGTAAAATCTTTATTACACAAGTATCATAGAAACTATATAAACAACTCATCATCTCTCACTCTCTGCAACTGAAGAACTACAACAAGAACAAGAACAATGAAGAAACAAGAATCAATATAAGAAAGGCATTGTGGGCGGGTAAAGCAGACAGGATTCTCAAGGAGTACATAAACATTCATGGAAAAGGATAGTAATATCACATTCCCATGAAAACTGTTAGAGTGCAGCTTTTAATTTCTTCTATTCTTTTTCTCTTTACTTTCATTCTCTAAGTGGTCATTTCTTAGTTGAATGTAGGCCTGAAGAGGTGTTGGAACAGTCGTAGATTGTGGTTCTTTTCTCTCCTTAATTTATAAATTTATGTATTCTGCTCATTGCTATAAGTCTATTACTGATAAATGTGCAGCAACAGTATGTAATTTCACCAAGTTGGACACTGTACTTAGTATGAATAAACCTAAACCATGCTTAGAAACTTGGCCTCAACAATGGAGTCGAAGAAATCCATGTTCTTGAAAAAAGGTTCTTCTTCTGATCTACATAAAATTGGAATTTCATCGAAAAGGATAACACTGAAGAGGGCCTCATCTTTGCAGGGAACGACTTTTATGCAAGACTCTAGAGCTTCCAATGTAGTATGGTAGCCACATCTTTTACCTAACAAAAGGAAAACAGAAAAAAAGAAGAAAATGCAGTAGTGAATAAGGTCTATCAGAGGAGGAGTTTCCAGTGCAAGAACCTAAAATGTACTCCAGGTTTATAGGAAAAGGAGCCGCAAAGTGATCTCCATTTTATATTTTATTGCAAATTCATCATATTTAAACATACATATATAAAAAAAAGTACATTATTTTTGAGAAGGAAATAGTTAGGAAACAAAGAGGGTGTCACTGATAGTAGTTTGGTTGTTCATACGGAGAGAGATGGTGAAAGGCCAAACTCAAGCCCCCAGAGCTCGAAAGTTCCTTTGACAAAATCGTAGTAACCACCCTTCAGTGCTAGAGTCTTCTTCACCAACCCGTCTCTCACAAAAGGATAGGTCAGTAAGTTTCCAAGTGATGCATTCACTGCCTCCTGCAAAACAGTTCATGCATGGTTGCTCAGAAACTTTTTTAGCCTTATCCTGCTCTATGAACTCAGGACCTAAGGCCTTACCTTCTCACAATATGTGCACTGGTCAGCAAAAGAGCAGTTGCCATGTTCTGCTAACACCTTGGACTTGGCTGGCATTGCGATTTTGACCCAATCTTCAATGAAATCACTGCAGTATCGCAGTTGTCAGAGAACCAAATGTTGTTATTATGTTTACTTTATGAAGACATCTAACAGGTGAATCTAAGAAATTTCTTGCAGGTTTTGGCGGTAATGTTGAACTATACTCATTACTGCAAAAAGATTAGGCCCTTACGTAGAAGTGGTTCCATCGTAGGGGAAGGACATTAGCCCTTTGATTCCACCACAGGCACTGTGTCCAATGACCACAATGTTCTCGACCTGTTTTCAAAACAACAATCAAATGTAGGCTTCATCTGCTAAGGGTTTACTTTAAAAGTTGCATAGTACTTCTGAGGGTCTACCTTCAAGTGCAGAACTGCATATTCAACAGCTGATCCAACCCCAGCATACTTGACCTGTTGAAACAGAGAAAAAACATGATTCTAAGACATGATCATCATGAAAACAAATCAGTTCAAGACAGTTTTCTTTCTACTGAATAAGGTAATGGAGAAATCATTTGCATAATGTGGGTATTATTGGATTTAAATAGGAACCTGATCAAATGGAGGGACAATATTGGCAACATTGCGGACCATAAAGGCCTCTCCTGGTTGGAAATCCAGCACATGTGATGGGCAAACTCTGGAATCTGAGCAGGCAAACACCATAAACTGCAGAATATTTACATGATTAGAGAAATTTGAGTATCAAAAAAACATATAAAACTTGATATATTAGCACCTAATTTTTCCCAAACTTTGGAATTGGCTCAAATACCTTGGGGCTTTGGCCCTTGGAAAGCTCAGTGTACAGTCCTGGATTCTTGCTGCAAAAGAATACAGTGACACAAAATATCATCATTTCATCATCAAATTCTCTAAGAAGTAGGAAAGTGGATTAAGTTACTGACTCGTATTTCTCTGTCTTGAAGTGAATGAAACCATTTTTCATTCTCTCAACAGGGTCGAAGAGTTTGCTGTCAGATGAGGCTGTTTGCAGCTCAGCTGTGATCTGCTCAACTTTGGCAGCTGCAGTAGCTTTCAGTTCTCCTTTCTCACTGCAATGTTCATATTAAAAGCTCTCACATCACCGAAGCTTAGAAAATTGTAAAATGAGCTTGTTCGATGTGCATCTAGAAATGGAAATACTCGGCCAAAAGATGTTACACACATCGAGAAAACTAGATATTGAACAGAAACTGAAAGGCCAGCCTGACAGATAATCAGTTAAACAACTTTCACATCAAGTTGCGTATCCATTATTTCTTTACCTGAGGAGTTTCTTAAGAGCTTCGATGGCTTCCTCATATGACTCTTTTCCCATATCTTCTCTCTGCCAATCACCCACAAAACACTTTCAGGAACTAGAAACTCGGGCAATTACAGAACAGTGTAATAATCAACTCAAACTCAAAGTTAAAAGTTTTAATAACTATGCAATGAATTTATAACTGAAAAAATTCAGGAATCATGCATTTCTATGGCTTGGAATTCGCCAACTAATGTAATAAGGGTGGGTTTCAGTTCACATGCAGTATTTAATAGAGTCGTTATTTGCATATATCCTTTTACACAAGTGAATCGGGACCATGCACGTGTCATTGAGCTCTTCCAATTGAACTATGAGCTTCACCAAGTAGGTGAGAGTTAGATGATAAGGAACTGCAATTCTATAGATTCTAGTTCCATTTTGCGATGAAGTAGGTCACTACTGTATATATAATACACATATAACTTGCATTTCTTTGGAATTGATGCTTGTGTTCTTCAATAAATATTCTAATTTATAGTCTAACAAAGAAAAATCTGATTGCATTACATGTTTAGAAAGGAAAATCAGCATCATATATTCTCCATGCAAGCATTAACAATGGACGTAGAAGATAATACTCAAACTTCCATACTTGTCAAGATATATTAAAGAGAAAAAGTACCCAAGTAGGGTTGATGATAGGAGCAGGAGCTGCGAAAACAGGCTGGTTCCTGATAAGAGCAGGAAGAGAAGAAGAAGAAGATGATGAGGGAGTGGCGAGCCTCGCAGAGACAGAGGGACGTAACGTGGATCTTCTGGTGACAGAAGAAGCTTGAGAGACAGATGATGATGAGGTGAGGCTCCAGCCGTTAATCGAAGCCGTCGACATTGTGCAGGGGACCCTCGAACTTCGTGGCTTTATAACACCATTTTGTGAGGTCACCACATTCTCTTGAGATAAGGAAAGCGAAAGCTTGGTGAATCCAAGCTTCTTCCCTCGCGGATTAGGTTTGGACGTTCCAGATCATTTTCTGCATATGTTCATAACATCTATGCAATGTTCTTCTGGTAGATATATACATATATATCATCAAAAAGGCATGTATATGCAATTGTGTATTTTGCTCTTTCTTTTATTAACATGAATTGCATGCACATGCACGTAGGTTTCATTTTATGTTAACTAATACTTTTTTTTTCCTAAAGACTAAGTTATAGTTTATACTTTCAAGAGCTTCAATCACATGGATATAGATATTGAAGGGTAAAGATATAAATTTATCTATGCTTTTACTTATTTAAACAAATACTTTTATTAAAAACATTTAAAAGTAAAGTTAATATTTAAATGCACCTTATAATTAAAAACATTTAAAAGTTAATATTTATATTATTAATAATACTATTTAGAGATAATATATTCAAAAGTGCACAAATTTTTAATTTTTAATTTTTAATTTTTAATTTTTAATTTACTATCCCTATTATTTATTATTAAATTCATGTGAAAGTAATCACGGAAATTTTATTACTTATTTAATAGTTATATTTAGCAGTCAGCTACTTTAAAATTTTAAACATTTTATATTATTTAAATATTTTATATCAATAAAATATTTTAAAATTATAAAAAATTGCATCTTTTCCTTGATATTTAACTAAAGAAATCAAAGAATCCAAATTCTTGTATTAAATGGAGAACAAATCATTGTAAAACATGCTCTTTCACTCTAATTTGACAATAGTATGTCCTTCTCAATGGTAAGGAGTATGTTGTTTTTTTGCTTTCCAACGTTGTTTCAACTTATCTCATCTACATATTTATGTAGATCTCACATAAATATGTAGATGAGATAAGTTAGAATAGCGTTAAAATAGTAAAACTAGAACAATTAATTTGATCCCCTTCTCAATATAGAAACATACATAAAATGAAATTAGAAACTCCCAAGAGATTACTAAACCATGTAATGAACCAATACACTTATTCAAAACTTGTTCATAAATTCTGGACCTTACGCGTGTAAGCAAATGTAAGAATAGATAGAGAAAGGATGAGTGGGTTGAACGAAGGGAGATAGTGACAACATTTGATGGAAGTTTTGTGGCAAAAATTAACCATAAGCGTTCTGCCTCACAGTTCTGTATTGTATTTTGTATGGCATTGAATGAAATAGTGGAGCCAACGACCAACGGTGTTTAAGTGATGGGTGTGAAGTGATATGGCTTTTTGAGATAAGGTCCTATCCTCAAAACATGGCTGTGGTGCTTCTTTGAGGATCCAAAGATAGAATTCTTTATCTTCTTGACACTGCGTATAAGTGGGACTCTGATGGTGAAGCATGTGAGAGGTTTGGCATTGGAAATGAAAAAAAGCTCACATGAAAATGAAGGTGATGCAATGGCTACCTTAAATTCTTGCATGATATCTTTGTAGAAGTACGATGAGGCACAAATAGTAACTTATTTAATTATTAGTAGTATTTCCAATTATAAGAAATACAGGCATGATTTCAATAAAATTTAACATGAATATTAAAAATTAGAACATACAAAATCACTCAAAATTCAAGAATTGATGAAATATAATTTAGTTTTGTATAAACCTACCTTGACGCCAGAAACATATAAGCAAGCACCAAAACTTTATGTACGTCATTTGAAAGTAGTCTCTCTATTAGTTGAGAGTAAGACTGCATATTATTGAACCTTTCCAAACTCTGTATTCAATGAATTTTTTACTAAATTGTTGTTGCATACAAAACAATAAACGCAAGCAAGAACAACAATTTCATCGCCTCAGGCTGAAATCAAGATCTAAAGCGTGGAATGGATGTACACATATTATATAAGTGATGGAATGAGAGATATGTCGACATTATTTAGGGAAAGTGTTGACATGCAGGCTTGCGTTGTGTCATCTGCTCCATATCTTCTTTTCCCTTTTGGTATTGGAAGCGGTAAGATATTAGATAGAACTTGGGCTCCAAATGCACCCACCTGGGCATGCAGGTTTTGTCTGCACTCGTTGATGGCACCCCTGTGAATAGTACATATGTGGATTTTGGGCGCTCAACCTTTAATTTTTATAAGATTTTTATTGAATATAGGGAGATTAAATGTACAAATCTACTTGGTTTGAACAATTGAGCTATGGTTAAAAATCTAATTGATTTGGACAATTTAATTATAAAATTTTCGAATCAGCTAATTTTTCAATTTGATCTTCAACTTTCAATTCTATGTATTTTAATAACTTTTATTGTTAAAAAAAATTTATCGATTAATTAATTAATGTTTATAAATTAACCACCATTATTATCATCATCATCTTATCCAGTTCAAAATTTCGCAGTGAGCCGAGGTCTGAAAAAGTCTGATGATACGCAACCTTACCCTTATATAGTAAAAAAGTTGTTTCCTGTAAACCCACGCAAAGATATGATAGGAAAATAATGATATAAATTTAAAAATTATTTATAAATTAACCAGTTTTTATAAATTAAAATAAACTAAATAATTTTCATTTAACATTCTTTTTTATTAAACTTGTCTCCTTCAATTTTAATTTTTAATTTTTAATTTTATCTAATCTTTGACTAATTTTATAAAAATATAATATCCGTTAAATTTTTTAAATTTTAAACCTTTTATCGAATCGATTTAATTTTCAATCCAATTTTTAAAATATTGCGATTAATTCTAGATTACATAAAACTTATAATTTCATCGAAAAATTCCCAACTCTCCTCTAATTCGAACTTAATTTTAAAGTTCTTGTAATTTTGTAGTAATAAAGGAAATGTTTCATACGTATTTTCTCAGCAATTAAACATATAAATTTTCAACATATAGCATTAACTAGTAAGCTAAAGTACAACACAAAACGTTGATATGACGCCATTGTCTTCCTTCAAATGACTCGTGTTCGTGCCTGTGCCTCACAGAAAACAAAGAAGAGGTAGATACGGCACAGATTTATTTCTGCTACGGAAAATCTAGTAGAATAATCTCTATTTCGAAATTGGTGTCTTTGTAAGAGCATTTAGCTTGAGAAAGGATCTTCACAACAGAAGGGTCCTTTAGTAGCCGTTCAGAAAGCAGAAAAATTATAAATTATAATAAGAAAACGAAAGGCCGGAGGAGGAAAAAAATTTCAGGCAACCGATTTCTTGGGAGAGAGTCTGATCGGACAGACGGAGAAAGCGACACAACGAGCTGCTTTTGCCAGCATAAAGCGTTCATTTTCTGTCAATGGCCTCTCAATCACCTTCAAAATGTTGGCGTCCTGAACAGAGCACAGAGTATGTTGGTCGTTAATGGAGTTTAGGCACACATTAAGCAGCCAAACTCTTCAGTTTTAGCCTTTCATTGCAACATATATGACACAAAAAGTATATAGCATGTGAAGCAGTTCCTTTATCAGGTAAATTATTGCACAAAAAATGAGGTTTAACTTCACTAATTCTTCATCTCTAACTGTCATGAGAACAAGCGTAAATCTGAAGTATCAAGCCAAATGAGTTTGTGTTTAGAAAATTTAACTAGGAAGTATCTTGAAGATCAGATGTTACCTACATGGCATCAAGCTTAACAATGCAAGTACCAACCTTTTTTGGGTGTTGGATAGTAGGTCTCACACTAGCTACATCACCAACCACCAGCACATTGTTAATGTTCCCCCTTTCATCCCTTTCAGTTGGAGAACTGGTTGAATGCCGCCATTGCCCATTAACTATGTACTTGTAGTAATACCTAAAAGCAGTGATCACCGTCAAGTCTATCTAAAGTTACATGCAGCTTAGGGCCTTATAAATTGACAAGTAATTTTGTAGCATGACAACTTACTTCCCTTGTGAAAGTCTAACTTCAGCTTCGTATCTTGGTCCACCCTTGTGACTTGCCTTTACTGGTTCTTTCCAGTTTCCAGTAAAGTCTCCAACCAAGCACACGTCCTCTCCCTTGGAAGAAAGGCACATGAAAACCCATTCTATAATTAGTCTAGGTAGACAAAATGATTAGAGCTTAGAAGCAAGCTCAATGTTTTGGCCTTGGCATCCATATGTTGGATACAGTCAGTTACCTCGTGTCCATTCCACACAAAAGTTACAGCATGTGTGGCTGGTCCATCATGTTTGCCACTTTCCACCATAGCTATAAGATCCCATGTTGCCCAAGCAATAGCAGGTCTGCCATTAAGGTATTATCATTTTTTTTTTTTGGATAGATTCAATGACCAGCCTAAGTGCCAATATAGCGTGAGAATTCTATTAACTAAGTTTCCATTCCTCACTACTTCATATAATAGATTTGGATTGAGTTTTAAATTCATGTATCAAATGTGTGAATGGCACTCAGAGAGAGAACAATCAGTTTCATAATCTGCTTTGAAAGGAACCAATTTTAGCAAGCAGCTGAACTATTGAAATGAAATTTGTTCAAGCTTTAGAAAGAGCAAATCTTCGAGTAGCCATTGTCATTTTAAGTCTGTCATCTGCTTAGCACAAAGAATGCTGAAAGACAATGTATTTCTTACTGATATATCATGTCACACGCTCAGACCTAAACAGAAGCAAAGTTCAGCACGTTAGTTACCTTTGTGATTAGGAATTAATTGTAAAAGATGTTTACAGGACAGTGGGAATGTACACAATGCAGTAAACATATCAAACTCTAAAAGATGTATGCAGCAAGAACCTGTCAGGCTTGCATAAATGCAATCCGGTGACGTAATTGTAAGCCGCATGAAGGGAAGTATCAGTCATCCAATGGAGATAAGCAATCACACAAGCAGGAGATCTATCAAAACCAGTTGTGCAAGTGATAAACACACGATGACTCTTTTTCAGTAAGCGTAAAAGAAGCCCAACACCAAATGGCAGTTTCTTCCTCAGGTCGAAGGAGTCTCCCTCCCTGTAACATTGCAACAGCTAAATTAGCCCAAACTACTAGTTAAATATTTTGAAATCTAAAATCCCAGAGCCAATATAGGAAACATTTACCTGACTAGGTGAAATTTCTTAAAGACATCAACTAGTTGAGCAATTTTAAGGTAATTACAAAGACATGTAAATCTTTCCTCCAAACCTATGTGGCAAGAAGATTTCTGTCCATGGACACAAGCAACTCTCTCCCACCTCACCTCCACCCACTCACAAACACACACATTGGCCGCATGCATGAGAGTCAACCATCAAAGTGGCAGTTGCAAACAATCTTTCTTCACTTAAAAACAACATGTGAAATGAAATTACTTACCTTATAGGATAGTTGATCATAAGTATATTGAACTTCTGGCAAGACTCGTTGATAGAATTGAAACTTAACCCCCAATTTTCTGCTTCAATACTACTTTGGAAATTCAACATAGCGGTCACTCCCTGTTGTAGGTTTATTTAAAAGGTTTAAAATTAAACATTGAAGGGAAAAATATAGAGATGGTAAATTTAGAAATAGATGCGAACAAATCTCCTCCAAGCTCCGTGCAAAAAAGCCCATTTGAATATTATCTTTCAACAAGAAACTAAAATCTATTAGAGAAAAAAAAATAGTGTCAATAATTTCAATAGCGCAATAATAGTGTAAGCCATATTTGCACTTTACCATAAAAACAGAGCATACACAGCTTATGATGGTTATTGCAACATGGTTATTATAAAGAAATATGTCAGGTGCAGCTGAATTTTGGTATAACAATGCGAAACTCCTATTTAGAGTATAGGAGAAGCTCCAAGAGCTTATAAACTTTGATTTGTCAAAGTTTATAAGCTCTTGGATATTTTACGTATGAAACGAAGTATAACACAAATTTCCAACCTGTTATGTAACTATGCTACAGGAGATAGTTCTGCTTATTTTAAAGGTAACAGGAACTCACTGCATTGGACAACCTTTTTACATCGTCTTCTCCTTGTACACATGACCCAACGTATATATGTTCTGTGATCTGTAAATTGAACAATGCATAAGGTGTATACACGAATTCCTTACGGCCTAAGACATCGTTTGTAAAAGGAGTTGATATCACACCTTACTATAGCGCATACCAAGAGAGTGGTTATAGTATAGCTCGCCTTTAGAACGATCAAGTGCTTTGATATATTCCTCTAGGGGAAAGTTTCCATGAGCCCATTCACCTTCACCAGATTCTTCCTCAGAGAATGTACAAATAAGTTGGCTCACTGGGCCAGCAAGATTCTTCTGCGCATGTGACTGATTATGATCATTGTGATCCGTGAAGAGTTTCCAACCATCATATGCTAAATATTTTGAAGAAAATGTTGCAAACCCAGAACTCCCATTTCCCTCAGAAGATGGTTTGAGATTTGATGCCAGGAAACTTCTATTCCAAGTGGCAATGGGAACACGACCTCTATTAAACATCACGTCAACTTCACTTAGATTGAGCAACTGATGGATTGGAAAGGGAGAGAAAGGTCTCTCAAGCACTAAGCTATATGAGCCCGTCTTCTCCTTCAGCATCTTCCTGAGGAAACCAAAAACTGAAAAAATAAAAACAAAAAAGTGAACGTTGAACAGAACATATCATCAAGAGTTGGACTACTGTCATATTTAACGAACAATTTGGAGAATTAATCAGACAAAACTACAGGCCAAAGAGGTAAACGATATATACTCATCGAACATTGCTGGTACATGGCAACATTATAGAAATCTTTGTCAAGATAAGTAAACCATCATAAAAAATCATTTCAACTTACAACTGTTCAATTACAAGGCATCTGTTGCAAATTGTAGAACCTAATAATTAAGCAAAAAGCTTCATGCAAGTTGCATTAGGTAACAGAAAAGGTAAAAAGTAGACAAAAAAAATAGTTCCTCCACAAGGACCACAACACACTTAAACAAAAATCCACTGGGAATGAATACTCCCTTGATACACCAGAAAAGAAGAATCACGCTTCACTCGAAACTCTTTCCATAAGCTCAATCAAACACATAATTAAACATTGTCAGAAATTAGCATCATATGCGAAAACTTTCTTACTCTGTATCACCAAAATCCTTGATGACAAGAAATCCGGCACCAGAAGAATCGCTGGACTTCTTCAAGGTATCACCCACCATAACTATCCTAGAACGCTCCGCATTCCCCTGCAACCAAAACACAATCACTTGAAGCCCCTAAAAAAGCCTGGAGAAGGAGCAAAAAGCAAAATACGCACTAATACAAACCCCTTTCTTGAGTGAGTGAACGAAGATTTTGCCATCTAAAGAGAGAGCGAAGCGAATGCCGAGAGGCTTCTGGAGAGTGACCATATACTCGTTCAAATTCATCTTCAATGACGAGTTGTTGCTGCTGGACGACATTGCACAAACCTTAACGAACCGAACCGCCTTCGTAGAAGCTCTGATTGACTCTCCGCGAAGCGAGCATATATCTCTGCCGAAGAACGGGGAGGAAATCGCCTGGAGATGGACAGCTCGGCCGCGAGAGGACACGTTGAGCAACGACATGGCGGTGGCGGACAGGAAGAGATCATTCCAGAAACTGGTGGTGATTGTGACAGTACTGTGCCATTTTTTTTTATATGCACAGAGGACTTGAGAGAGAGGAGTTTTTTATTAGTTTCTTTTTTATTTTCTTAGCTAATATGATTGAGCTTGGGGATTCGTGTGGATGGTCGATGGCTGAGTCTTAAAAAAAAAAAAGAGGTAAGGATCCAGCGGCCCACGTGCAAAGTATCACGAGATCGCTGTACCTTTTTATATGTACAGTTAGATCTGCCACGTGGACATATTTTGACCTATAATATCTCTGATCTTTGGAAGTCAATGCTCTGGGAATGGAGACTGGATTGGCCAATACGTTTCCTTCATGCAATATTGCCATATTAAAATAAAGATAAAAAAAACTAAATACAATACTTCTATATAAATGGTTAGATTCATTTTTTAAAATATTTTAAAATTTTTCTCTTGAAATTTATAATTAAAATCAACATACTTATATCATAAAATAATGTAACTTTACAATTAAAATATATATATAAAGTAACTTTATAAATCATGTATTTTTGTCTCAGTTTTAAAAATCAAGCTGAAAGTTAAACCACCGATACAATAGATTTGAAGTTTAAAAGATTCAATTAATATTTAACCATCATAAAATTTATTAAATATTAAATAAAATTTAAAAATTAAAAATATTATTAAAAATATTATCTTTATTTAACAAAGAATTTGAAGTTTGATTGAAAAAATATATTGTTAAATGAACATTAATTAATTTAGTTTATAAAAAATTATTAATTTAAAAAAAATAGTTGATTGATTAATAAATTGATTAGTTTTTAACAAGAAGAGATATTAAAATAAATCGAGCTGAAAAGTTAAAAATTAGATTGAAAAGGGAGACAATTCTAGGTTTTTACTATTAAACCAACAATTCTAAGTTTTTACGGTTAAACCAGTCAAACAAGTTAGGTTTTTTATTTATTGATACTAATAAATTGGTTAGTTTTTAATAAGAAGAATTATTAAAACAAATAGAACTGAAAAGTTAAAAAATTAGGTCGAAAAGGTTGACAATTCTAGGTTTTTACAATTAAACCGGTCAATCAGATTAGATTTTTATTTATTGATTTTTGTTACATAACTTTTGGATTAATCAAGTTGAATTATAATATAGAGGGAGACAATAATAGGCTCAGCCTTGCGCAAGGACAAAAAGGGCACCTGCTTAAGACCCACTCTTGACCTCCCCATATTTCGTGTTATTTTGTCTTTTATAAAGGCCCACTTAGCCCACTTTTTATATTTAGTGAAAAAAAAGAAGTAAAATATGACTCATTTTTTATTTTACCCTAGACTTATAAAACATTAAAAACGCCCTGATAATAATAATATATATTAAAAAATTTTGATAGGTAATTAATAAAGTTATTATTAATTTTTATCTCTTTTGCGTAATTTAAAACAATAAGAATATATTTTCTTCCTGTTACCAGCTAATGCAGATTCGGCCCAGGCCCATCATGGCCATGAAAATCTTCTTTCGAGCTTGAATTTTTAAAATTATTAAATTACACAAAAAATTTTGCTTGTTATTTAGAGAAATTTACATTTTGATTCTTAAAATTCTAAGCATAATTTAATAGTATTATGTAGTATTTAAACAAGCTTTTCACTTTTATAAATATCATCATAATTAACTTACCTTTAGAGGTAGTCGAGTTGATGGAGTGAAGAGACATGAGGTCAAAAAGTCTTGTGTTTGATTCCCCTTACTTACGTTTTTTTGATCGAACCTGTTGTACAGGGTTTGCCTAACGTGGAGTACCTGGTTGATGTGATTTGCAGACTGTTGCATCAATCTAAAGACTTACCTAATATGCATTCAAATGATAGTAGCTTTGAGTTCCTCTATTTTCAAAAAAAAACATACTTAACTTTTCAATAACAAAATCAGTGAAAATTATATTAATTTAAAATTTTATGCCACTTTTTCCATAAATTTTAAATATGATATTATTATTAAAAAAACTCTAATCCAAATTAAAGATTTTTTAATATCAATTAAAATGTTTTTTATAAAATATTTAACAACTAAAGTTGTACTTCTTATTTGTTAATAAAATATTAAATCTTGATTTATTTATTTTTTGGGCAAATACCTCGAATTAAAAACCTCAAAGGCCTCTCCCACATTTCTCAACTTGATACACGCTGAGCCATGAGCAGCCTAACTCTGTTTTCAATGAAACGAAAGACGTACGGTGCAATCAATTTGTGATTCACATGTTTGTATTCACCATCAAAGTCTCTCTTCTGTCAATTCGAACTTCTCAACTTTCCAACATTACGATCCCTCCGCTTATACGTATCTCACAAGTTCCAGGCAAAACCCACGTCCAAGTAACCGGATGCCAACTCATTATGTAAGGGGATATTTAGTCATCAATTTGGTATTATTTTATTCACTTTTTAGTTATTCAAGTTTAATTAAAATTTTAAGATTTTATTACTTAATGTTAAAACTTGTAACATTAAGAAAATTAATTAATTAATTATAAAATATATTTAAAAGTGTTTAATATTTTACATTTTTTAATTTATTACTCACTTTCAAACAAAAATTAATCCAGTTATTAACTTTACAAAACTTGTGTTTTATTAGTCTGATTAATAAATAGACATTTTTTGGTATCTAAAACAACAGTTTCTCTTGAATTATGCCATATTTAAAAGATTGATCACTAAATTAAAATTTTTAAAATTTTAACATTAAATTGAAAAATAATTAAAATATTAGTTGTTGTTAATTAATCCTAAAATTGCTCATATTGACTGCAAGTTACAAAAGTAGTCTTTTTAATAAAGTACAAAGAGACGGTCGTATACATTATGACCTTTCTTAGATTCTCGTAAAAAGGAGAGTTTTATGCATCGGATATGTTAATTTTTTTCGTAATTAAGGCTAACTTCAAAAGTTTAAAAGTACGTTTCTTCGTTATTATATCAACCCTACTATATTTCATCCATTTTTACTTATGTGAAATGTCTCCGAAGAATAAATAATGTCCTCAATGTTCTCACATTCCACCCTATAGTCTTACAAGAAAATTAGATTATAGTAGTATAGATAAGAATGTTAATGAGTCGGGCCAGAAGAGTGTGACCCTGACTTTGACTAGCTTATGGCCCTGAAAGGTCACAGGCAACTCACCTTTTTTTTTTTAAAAAGTAAAAAAATAATATCAATTTTGAAGTAACGATTGAGTCACGAGTCGAATGAATTTATGCTCAACCAATACAGTTAGGCTTGCCATAACGATATCAATTTTGAAGTAACGATTGAGTCACGAGTCAGAATGAACTTATGCTCAACCAACACAGTTAAGCTTGCCATAATTAGCCCTGATTCGGCCGTGGTTATGTCAACTCAAAAATCCAGCTGCCAAATTTGATATTTTATTTAGAACCATTCATTTTTATAAGTTCTTATAATTTTGTGGTGAGAAAGAGACGTGAAAAATACATCTTGTAGTTGGGGAAATAGCCTAATTTAAAAAGCACAACTGTACCGAAAAATGAAAACACTTCATGGTATCTAGAAATCATAATGAGTTAATGACCCACCACTAGTTTGCATAATGCCTCGTTATATTTGGAGTTTTCTGAAAATTTGATATATCATTTAATTTATATTTAATTTAAGATTATTGATTGGTTAAACACAAATTTCATTCATTAATACATTATCAAAAATTTTATCTAAAATAACATAATTAAGAAAATTGATACATTGAAATATCAAATTACTTATTAAAAACATGATTATTGTACCAATCAAATTTAATCAATACAATAATCTATAAATCATATATTTTATTATAAATTAACTAACTAATTAATTAAGTATTAGCAATTATCAAAATTTTTATTAAAAATTACATAATTAAAAGATAATATATTAAAGCGTGATTATAAAAACTTGTTGTCTTGATTTTTAAGTATAAATAATTTTTTTTTTTTTGAAGTATAAATAATTACTTGCGTCAACCACCTTCTTCCTTATTCAACATAATTACGTAGCGGTCCACTGACGTCAATTGGTCATAGTTCCAAATGGTCATGTAAACATCACACCTAAACTGGAAAATCACCATTTTATATAAAATATATATTTCCATCAATTTAATTTAAGATATTAATTTCATGTGTTGTTGTCAAATAGGTAAAATGGTCCACAAAGCCACCTTCCCAACAATATTTGTACCTTCTCGTTACCCTAACCCCCAAACATACTTTAAACATTTTAATGTGCCACATTTATTACATATAAAGTACTATTTACTAATATTTTAAAAATCAGATCGGATGAAAAGTTAAACCGACATGACAAGAAGTTTAAGGTTTAAAAGATTTAATAGTATTTTGCTCAAAAAAAAAAGATTTAATAGTATTAAACCGTCATAAAATCGACTAAAAATTAAATAAAAATAAAATTTTAAAATATGATTAAAAGAGATTATCCTTACCTACTAAATAATTTAAAATTTAACTGAAAAATAAATTGTTAAATAAAAATTATTTGATTTATTTTAGTTTATAATAACTTATTAATTAATAAAAATTAATTGATTAATTAATATATTGATCAATTTTTAACATCTAAAATTACTAAAATAAATTAATCTAAAAATTTAAAAATCAAATTGAAAAATTAAATAATCGTTATTATTTCCTATGCTTTCATCTCATCATTTTGAGGATTATATTAATAAATTTCACAAACTTAATTTTTGGTTATGAAGTACGAAATTGTTTATATAGTAAAGAATTTTTAATTTATCAAAAGGAAAAATAAAACTACACAAAATCCTTTTTTCTCCTTTTTTTTGTTATTGTAAAAAGTATTTAACAAATTAACTAAAGAGGTGGAATTTTTTTGGTGACGCCGCTGACATTGATGAAGAAGCCGAACAGATCCGGCCTGTACGGTAAATAAGACCGTCTCCTGTCTTCTTCCTTTAACGCTCTATTTCTCAAGTAGAACTCCTCGTGCGCCGTCGTCGCTGCCTTTACCCCCGTACTTTGAGGTTTCTTCTTCGATTTCGCTCTCGCTAACGCCGTTACATTCGCGTTATCTACTTTCTCTTTTTCTTCCTGCTTCTTGCTCGGATCCCAACTTCCCAGTGAGTACTTATACCCGTCGCTGATCGACCTTTGCAGGAACTTGCTAAACCGAAACCGCCGCCGCTTCCCAGACGATCCCGTTGACTTACTCTTCTCACATCTCACAGGAGATGGCAGTGAGTTCGGTTTCCAAGGCGGGTACGACTCCGGCTCGGCTCTCTCCAACTCGTCAGCCTCCGACGAAGAAGAGCACGACGAGAGATCCCATTCCTCCTCCACGAAAAGCTCCTTCAACGCCATCGACTTATCCGGATCATTGCGAAAGTCGAGGTTCCGGGAACGATCGAGCAAGCGATCGGCCTTGAAGAGCGGGAAACTCGGGAAATAATCATGACTCTCGGTCGCCGTAGTGAACTCGAACTCCTCCTCGTCGACTCCATCTGACGGCCACATACCAGTTGTCTCGCCTGCTTTGGCTGAGTTGTGAGGTAGTTTAACTGACGAATAACAGCGGAAGCTTGGAGAGAACGACACCGTGGAGCTCTGATCTTCCATTTTTTTCAGTTACTCGAAATGTGTTTACGATGAAGAAGGCAGTGATGTGAGGTTGGTATATATATACTTTGGCGGGTGGAGGATTACGTGCGTGATGAACGAATATAATTATAGGGATTTAAATTTAACTAATTGCTAGGTAAGATATGGCTTGTCCAGTTTGGCACTTGCGACTTAGATATTGGCTTACGTGAAACACAGTAACTATGACCTCGGACTCGACAGAAGGTACACACGTGTGCTTGGCTTTATGTCTTTTCCAAGTTTGATTTGCCCGAAGCCAGTACTTCCATTAAAATACTAAACTATTAAGAATTAATAAAATTTGATTATGTAATTAATTTAAGTTGAATTATTTAATTTAAAATCCCTTTAAACTTTTTTCAAATTAATTTATTTTTAATAAATAATATTTTCTTAATATTGTTCTATGAATATTCCTATTATGAATGTATTATTGTAAATTATACCATTTTAAATTTTATTTTTAAAAAGTTGTTAAATTATAGAAACTCTTGTATGTTAAATTCTATGGTGTTGTAACAAAAACTTCTTAGAAGAGGGTCGGGTTGGTGAAGTGAGGGATGATGTCAAAAGGTCCTTAATCTCCTTCCTCATACTCAGGGATGGAGCCATGTTATAGGAGAAGGGGGCCATGGCCCCCCTTTCAAATATTTTTTTATAAAAAATTACTTATATAATTAAAATTTTTAAAATTATAAATATAAGTGACCCCATTAAAATTTTTGCATTTAGATGTTGGTCCCCGCTCACCCTTAAAGTTGAGTCTGGCTCCATCTCTGCTCACACCTTTTTGATTGAACTTGTCGAATAGGACTTGTGTAATGTGGAGTTTACGGTTGACATGATTTGCAAGCTATTGTTATGTCGATCCAACAATTTACCTAGTATGAATTTTTACATTTTTTAATTAAAAAAAGTGTTGTAACAGAAGAACGTTGACAACCTTAATACTATTTTTTGTTTTTGATACGAAAAATGTACGGTGTATTTGACTGGAAACAACCTTCATAATAGCAAAAGCAGAAACTTCCATGTTCCACAAAGTTACGCGTACGTTGATGTCATGGACCATAAACAAATATTTTTGTGTTAACTATCAAAATGGTCAGGTCAATACATTAGATTACCTCTCTCTGTTTTATTTTTTTTTCCTTATATGGGTAAAGAAATATAAAGGATTTTTAATTACTAAAATATGCATCTTAATTTTTTAAAATCATGAATATTATATATCATCTAATCAAATATTACTGATATAACAACCTAATTTTAATGTTTTAAAATTTATGCCAGAAGTTAACCCGATAAGACAAGAAGTTTAATATTTAAATTGTATAATCGGTATCAGAACGTTATAAAATCAATTAAAGATTACAGAATTTAAAATATTATTGAAATAAATTGTTTTTACCTATCAAAGAATTTAAAGTTTAATTAAAAATATATTGTTAAATAAAAATTAATTATTTAATTTTAATTTTTAAGAATTTATTAATTCACAAAAATTGACAGATCAATTAATAAATTGATCAAATTTTAATGACAAAAGTTATTAAAGTAAATCGAATTGAAAAGTTAAAATCGAATAAAAATATTAAACGATTCAAGGTTTTATGGTTAAATTGACTGAATTTTTTAATCATTGCCTAATCAACTTTTTATTTTGATTCGTATTAATTTAAATTGACTAAAAAATTCTTATATCTTTTATTTTTATTAATTTTGACATTTTTAAATAAAAATAGATTTTTATAAATATTTACGTACTAAAACATGTCAAAAGTTTTATTATAATTAAATACAACAATATAATTTCACTTAAATCTCCACAATTTTATTATTATTATTATTTTCATTCTTTAAGAAAGTGATTTAAAAATTCTTTAAGTGTTTTTTAAATATTAAAAATTCACATTATTTAAAAAATATCAATTATTATTTAGTTTATATTTAAAAATAACAGCAGCAAGTTTTCTTATTACAAAAACATTATTATTCTAGATCCGCAAGAAGATCTGTAATAATAGTATGTAATGATTTGGCAGCAACGCTACAACGTAGTGGATCAAAAGCTCAGCTTAAAAAACGCAACTTCTAGAAATGCCAGAACGTGGACTTTCTAGAAAGGCAAACATCGTGAAACTCAAAGCAAAGGGGAGACGAAAAAAATTAATAAATAAGAATGAACAGCAAATGAAACGCACGACATGACGTTGATGGGTGTTGCGTTGGAAGGTAAGAGCCCCTCGTTTAATCTCTTTAGCTGTGCCATCCCTTGTATAGCAAGCAAACATTTTTTATTGTAATGAAGTAACAAAATTTGAATTAGTTCTGTAACTTTTACTTAGTTGCTTGTAAAGTTTTTTAAATATGTATTTTTATTAAATTTATCATAGGGATAACAATGGGTCATTTCATCAGTTAGTTTTGTCAAAAATTTTAAAATATTTTTTTAAAAAATTTAAAATATAAAATAACGTATTTTTTCAATTGAGTCCGACCTGAGTTGCTCAGACCCAAGTCTGTTCGAAACTCAACTTTTATAAGCAAAATGATTTGTTTAAAAAAGTTAGACCTCGAGTTAGTCTGAGCCGAATTCAACTCATAAGTTGATTTATTGAAAACAACTAAATATTAACTTTTGAATTAGCTTATTGTTATCCTTGATTCATCTCAAAATTTTAAAATGTTCTTTATTATCTATATTTTTTAAATACAATTATTTATATTTATTATAATTTTTAAATTTCAAAGCAATAATTACAATTTTTAATTAACTCAACCATAAAATTTTAAACTGTTTTAATTACCTATTTTGTTTTCCAAAATTCTGACTCAATTTATTTTAATAAAAGTATCACCAGACTCATCGGTGGTGAGAATAATTTTCCAACTTTGGAAATTTGAGAATTAAGTCAAATTTTTAAATACTTTTTATGGAGAATCAAAATATATCAAATTCAATAATATTTATTTAATTAAATGTGCTACTTAATTTTAAACCATCTAATGTCTTTTTTTTCAAAATAAAGTAATTATTTAGATGTATTTGCATGTGAGAGGCTTAAATCTACTTAAGTTTGGTCTATCTTTAGGCCTAAGCAGTTCGAAGTTACGATTTAAAAGTCGAACATATTCGAACAATTAAACTGTGAAAATATTTAATGAGTCAAATTTTTTATTCAGTTTTTAATTTTTTGGTTTTTTTTTTTTAATAAAATCAACATTAGCGTACAAAACAGACAAAGGCAGGGAAGGCAAAGAAAACTAACCTAAGCCAACAGGCTTATCCCGTACACCCGAAACTTAATAGCCTTTTCCCCTCAACAATAACAAAAGCCGAACAATCTGAATTTAAAATGGAGACTAAATAAGAAGGACGATCAGTCCAGTGATATGGGTTTAAGGCTACCCTGGCTAAAGCATGAGCCGCCTTATTGGCAATCCTACGCGTCCATTGAAAGAACAAGTGAAGGAAATGTCGCTTGAATGATAAACAATCAAGGGTCAAAATTCCAATCTCAGACCGATTTGACGAAGGAGCTAATATTGATTGGACAGCTACCAAACAATCCGACTCCACAATGACCTTGGCAAGCTGTTGGTCTTTTAGCCAAGAAAGAGCTTCCCTTATAGACATAGTTTCAGCAAGAACTGGGTCAAATAAGCAGGGAAAAAACCTGAAATAGCAGTCACAAACCTACCTCGTGCGCCCCTAAGAATCTTAGCAAAGTCTTCCGTCTGAACATCCTCTAAAAAAACAACGAACTCGCTGTCTTCTTTCTCCCGAATAGAGAGATTTTGAAACCCTGAATTCATGAAGCTAAAACGAAAATCTAAGAGAGACCAACGTAGAAATAATATCTAGATCTCACCTTGCACATAAACGGCAAGACCAATACTTGCACTCGTAGAGAGAGAGAGAGGGAGGGGGCAAGACCTGACAGTCCATATAGTCATCTAATCCTACTCCTGTCCTTTTCAATTTTTACTTTAGCTCGTCATGACCGTCGAAAATCAAAACGCAATTCTAATATTTTATCACATGGGTAGCAGAATAAAATAAACATTTCTCGTAACTTCAACTATATAAAACAAATATTTTATAAATATATCAAAATTTGAATAATAAATTACATTTATATCAAATCCACATTAATATACGAAAATTATTATATATGTACAAGTCTTCGACCTTTAATAGAACTCAATATTGATACAGAGAATAGCATATCAAGAATATACTATTCCCTACAGAGGATATATAATAAGATTTCAAAATTTTAATAATTTAATTTAAAATATATTTTTAAATTTAATTGGAACTTAAACGAATTCTAATTAAATATCTTAGATTAAACCTTAAAATATCTCAAATCTATTAATTAAATATCATTTTATTAAATCATTTTTCAACAGTTATTAATGTGTAACCAATTAAATTCTTAAATATGTTTAAAATGAGCATACACTTCAAAATTAAACTTAGGATTAAAAGACTAAATTATTCGAATTTATTTTAATTTTTAATTAAGATTGACATCTAATAACACGTTATGACTACCAAAATATTATAAATACCAAAATGATTTTGACTAATCTTTGTGAGTATGATATTTCGTATAATTCAATTATTTTATAATACAATATTTCAATCAAAAATAGAGTATAAAATTAATTTATACTTTATCTTATTCTGGTTGATTTTTTAATGATATTTAAAAATTCTCTCTAATTACTTTAAAGCATTGGATCATATACTAATTAATTAACTACTTTATAGTTTAAGCTATATCAAATAACTACTAATTGAGTTACGGTTAACAAGAATATTTCCAAAGTAGTATCAAAACATAATAACTTTTTTTTTAAAAGCACAACCTTAAACTAAGCAACTTGCAAGCTTTTATTTCCAAACTAATGAAGGCATTCCAACATGGATGAGAGTTATTATGACATATACAATCTTAGGTGGTAGTACCACCTTAATTATTTATGGATTAATAATGCAGGTGATTATATGAGAACATAAGGTCTACCAAGTTTCCAACAGAATAGGCATGGATCATTGGAGTCAAAGTTGGACAAGTTAATAGACATGCTGAACTCCAACAATAGCCTATATGAAAGTCAGAGGAGGATTGAAGTCAAATTTGATCAATTATTGAAGAACCTCTCCTGTTCTCTTCATAACGTGGCGGTTCAAATTAGGCAATCTTCCAATGCATTGTTAGCAAGGAATATAGGAAGTCTTTAAGTAACTTGGAAGCTGAACCAACATCCATCTTGTGTTGGGATATTTATGGGGGTAAACTTTTACAATTATCAATGTTAGGCATTAGATTATATGTGGGAGCATCTATTTTGCTTGCAAAACTTACCTTAGAATACACCATATGATCATATTGATAATTCAGAGTGGAGCAACTCTACACTGATATATTGAACGTTTACTCTTTGACTATGTAATGGAAGACCTTACTAATGGTGAAGCCAGTCACCGTGTACTCAAAGAAAGCTTTTCTTCGACCGAAAACACTAAGATAGTAAGTTATTGAAGCCCATTAATGCCCCAGAGGGACGAGGAGACAAAGGTTAAATTTATGAATTAATTTGTTTTTCAAGAAGAGAAAGAAGAATAAAGGATAAAGGAGATAAAGGTTGAAGAAGCGAAGGAAGTCTCTATTCAAGATGAGGACGAAGAAGAGTGGACAAGGGTGATTATAGAAGAAGAAGAAGAGCATTTCACCTTCATACAGGACAAACCATTGGATTCAATTGACAATTCAAGGAGTTCCATCATTCCTTATTTTATTGACAATTTGTTATCCAAAAAGGCATTAATTGAGGCACGTGGACTTCTTAATTTGATAAATTATGTCCTTCTTGTTATCTTTCAGCATATAACTTGTTTATAGGCTACTAAACTGTCATGGGAAGAAACAGGTGGAAGCAAGCTACTAATCGTAAACCTAGGTTGATGATAGACGTGAAGAGTACGTTAAGCTAATGACATTAAAGAAGTGTTATTTAGGAGGCAACCCAAGAATTAAGATAGGTTTTATTTTTTTTTCATTTAATTTTGTTAGTGCTTTGTTATTTTTATTTTGTAAGGAGTTAAATTGATGGACCGTTATGGCATGAAGTGTCTTCAATTTCCTTATTCAATACCATCACCATTTGAATCACCATAAGTTTTCTTGCTTTTACTTTTTCATTATTGTTATATATATATTTTTGTATTTTTTGTTTCTCACATTGAGGACAATGCGTTGTTCAAGTGTGAGGACATTTATGCATTAGCATATCATTTTTGTGTGATTATGTGAAATTTTCATTTGCATTATGTTAGTTTTAATTATGAAAGTTGATCCATAGAGGAACGCTCTCGAGTTCAATAGTTTCAAAGTTAAGACCTAGCTGCCATGATTACAAGAATATTTGCTAGTTACCAAAATGTTAACGACTTTCTTCCATAATCATGAGAGATTCAGAGCTAGATGAGAAAGTGAACAAAATTAGGTTCTCTTTAGATAATATAACTTCAACTAAGCCCTTTTTTTTTCTAAATTTTATAGATCCATTTATGAATAATAGGAAATGGATGTCTTGAATCAAAGAAAAAGCCAACTAATGTAGATTACCAGCTTCAGTCCCCTTCTTTCAAAATTTCCATATAAGGACACACTATTAGCTTACCATCTAGCTCTTTAGGTGGTTCAAACAAAAGAGTGGAAGCATGCTGATCTCTAACATCTTGCTTCTAACTCTTAGTCAGAGGTTAAGGTTGAGAAGTTGGAGTCAAAGAAGGAACATGTTTAGAGGGAATCTGCTTACCAGAGGAAAAGGCTAAAGGCGAAAATTCACCTCTTTTTGTATTTATAACAATCTACATGATAGTGGAAAGACTATGCTGAGGTATATGTAACATAAAGGAAATCAACTTTTAATATGTTGTTGGGAGCAATGGTAACTAAAAATAGTAATATATTCAAAGGGGAGAAATATTAAAAGGTGAAAGGACCAAAATGCTCCTAAGTAGTTTTGGGAAGTGAAGATTGGAACCAAGTAGTCAGAGAAAAAAAAACCAAGAAAGATGAGATATGCCTTAAGTGTTTTGAAAAAAAGATCAAGTGCAATTTTTTAATTCTACCTTTTAGTAATATTTAAAAAGTGTTTGTATGGTTCAACTTATGTTTAGGTGAGCAAAATTCTTGTCTCCTTATTTTCAAGGCTTTGTTAATTAAGTTTCTTTAATGATGAGTCTTGAGATTCTTTTTCACTAAATATAATTTCTTGATGCATTTATATTGCTCCTAGCACTTTATTTTTGTCTTATTTATGACACAATCACTTCATGGAATCCTTCAAGCTTTCCAATATAGTTAAAGAATCTAATTGGTATAATACAAGTAGTGTAACATCCCACCCCCGATGGGAAGGGTAGAATGGTAATTTGGCAAATGGTAAAGAGGGTTTAGGATTTATCTTGACATATTCATGCACACCTGATTCATGAATAGTAAAATTGCACATGAAAATGACTAATCATGCATTCATGACATTTTCCGGTATTTGTGCCTAAATGGGATTTTATTTTGAAAAATGTAGTTTATGGGCTTGAAAATTTATTCGGAGTGGATCATTATAAGTTTTACATTTTAGGAGAATTTTAAGGAATTTTCTGGAAATTTTCGGGGAAAATTTCCAGACCGAAAAAATCGCCAAGCGGCGAACTGAATTGGTTTCCGGTACTGGAAATTTCTGCCCAATGGCACTGGAATATTGGATAAATAATTTTGGGATTATAATTAGAGCCATGGGATGGATTAATTAGCCATTGGATGGGTTTCTTCTTAAATAATATTATATGATTTTTTGTCTTTTTCTTATGTAAATGCCAAGTGTCCTATGACACATCTCACATTCATTTAATGCTTGTGTTCCTCCATTCATCCACGACACTTGCAAATCCAAAGGCCAAATTGAGTTGTGTCTTCATGCTCTCTCTCCCCCTTCATTCTCGTAGCTTCCTCCTTATTTGCTACTTTGAAATTTCATGCTCATCTTTTCTCCTTTCTTCTACTTGCTTGCTCCTCCCTTCTTCACACACAAAACCAAGCTTAAGCCTTGTGATGATGATGATTAGTGTGTGTGTGAGTGATGGCCGTAGGGGTTGTTGAGAGGTAGAGAGTTGGAGTAATTTGAAGACTTGAAGAATTAGAGCTTGAAGCTTGTTTAGGTGAGAACTATGTATTGTGTTCTTTACTTGGTAGTTAGAAGCATTTTATTGTGATTAATTGTGTATTAATTCCATGAAGTTTGTATGTTAATTGTATGGGTATAAGTGTATGTTTGTGTAAGGATAAATGACATGGTAGTTGAAGTATGTGAAATTAGTGTTTTGGATGAGGTTTATGATGTTAGATGAGTGGTGAAGTAATGTAAGAAACTTGTGAGTGTGTATTGCCAATTTATGCCTACTTACTCAAGTGAATGTCTTGATAAACTTATGGCTAGACTAGAGACTAAATTGGATGCTCATTGATGTAGGAATGGTGTTGGAATGAAAGGGGTTGTGTTAGGTTTAAAATCTGGAAAATGTGACTTGTACATGTCCCAATGTTTTGATCATAACTCTTTGTGTGGTTGAGCAAATGAGTTGAGGCTTATCTTGAATTAAAATTGAAACATTTGGCCACAATTTTTGTGAAGGAAGTGATGCCCAACTTTGATTAGAAGAGGGTTGAATCTTGCTTTGAAAGTGAAGTTTAGGTGCATGATGAACAGTACCCGAGCTTGATGATCTGAAACTTTGATGAATTTTCTAGATTAATTTAGGTTGAATTGGTGAATTTGGTCTTAATGAAAGTTAAAGCCTTTCTTGTTAGCTTTCCATTTTCACTAAGTATGCAATTTTTCGATTTGTAGATTGAGAGTTATGACCTTGTAAAGTTTGGATTTGGTAAAGGCAATATGTTGAAATTGTGAAATAGGGTAGCAACTTTCATGTGAAAGTTTGACTTAGGTAGGAATGGAATTTGCTTCCATGTTGTTCATGAAAGTTGTAAGACACATTCTAATATTTCTTTTGGCATAAATCTTGTATTTTTAGCAAAGGGAATGGGAAGTTATAGATTTTGCAAAATGCTGCACTGTTTTGGAAAATATTGTGAAGGTAGTAACTTTGAGTGTATTTTTGACACCCTTAGGGGTAAAATTAGTTTTTGTGTCCTTCATAAAACTTGTAGAGCTCTCTTTTCTATATGACATAGACACCAAGTTTGCTCAATTTGGAGTTCAGAGTAAGGAGTTATGCCCTATGGAAGTTGGCATGTCGGAGAAAGTTTTCCAGATCTGCCATTGTAGTAGTGTAAGTCGACTTGCATCCTCAGACAAGTCGACTTGTACATACACAGTAGAGTAAATCGACTAGCATGCTCAGACAAGTCGACATGAACTGACCTTTTTCCATTCTTTTGCTTATAACTTTTCCGTCCGACATCCGATTGACCTGATTCTTGAGGCATCGGATTCGTGACTTATTGGATTTCGTTTCTATATAAACTTGGGAATTTTTAGAGGTGAAATTTGTTAGTATAAGTCGACTTGTATATGATGTAAGGCGACTTATTTTGTCACGACTCCAATAAGGCGACTTGTCTAGTG
>JANKOE010000001.1:42097766-42109694 GCA_026284465.1 Erythroxylum citrifolium | reverse complement strand
CATTCTCTTTACATAAACTTGATATCTTTTACATGACGTAAATTTATACCACTCAGTGGGGGTGAAATAATAATTTTGTAAATAGTTGTGAAGAATTTTTCTGCGTGATTCTATAAAATTTTGTCTTTCTTCTCAACATTGGTATATAATTTGCCCAATTGTGAGTAATGATGTCCTTTCCTTGCTTGCTCCAAAAGGTAGAATCAGCCACCCCAGCTGCCCCCACTCACGGACCCGACTATAAGATGAGGGAGTAAATCACGGTATCTACTCGGTCAACCCACCAGCAAAGCGGCCCTTTCCTCTCATTTATGGGATTCGAACCTAGGACCTTGCTCCAACTAACCTTGCTAGAAGACCAACCGAGCTACACCCGTGCGGGCAATGATGTCCTTTCCTCTTTTTTAGTGAAGGGGTGTACCCATTTGTTTCTTTCAATAAACCAACTAACCTTAGTTTTAGTTGGAATCATATTTTTTAATGTTATATAGTCTCCCTTAAAGAATGGAGAGGACTCGTAAGATGCCAATTATCAAACTAGAAGGTAGTATGTTTTCTATTGCCTCTTTTGTGGGTAATCATTGGTTGCATTTAACAACTTTACTTTCGAATTTACTTAAATGACTAGGAATATTTGGTGCTATATTCCATTGACCAAATACTACTATTTTTTATATAACAGCAATTGATCCATTTCACCCATAGGTTCTCCTTTTCTTTGCATAGCTTCCACAAGTATTTTTTTTTCATCAGAGCCTTGTACATAATCTTTACTGTAGTGAATCTAGTGATACTCAGTCCCTTTCTTTTCTTAAGTTGACATACACTACTCCAATGCACCTTTAGGACCTTCCTATTATTGTTTCGATCACTACATATAAAATCTTTGACCAACTTATCTATTGTCTTTATCACTCCTTTGGCGAAACGTAGATGAGAGCACTAATATACATACAAATTTGAAAACACCACTTGTTCTAGAGTCGTTCTTCCTCTATAAGATAGAAAATTGTTGCACTAAGATGAAAGGTTCCTTTGGAAGGATTGAACTATTGGGGTGCAATTTGTTGATGTGAGCTTCTTATAAAAGATTGGAACTTTAAGATATTTAAAAGCTGATTTGGATTTAAGTTCTCATTATTTCAATTTATTACCTCACCTCCATCTTTGTAGCTGTTGACATAAAGCAGTAAAACACACACCTGATATTCTTTTAAAGTCCTACAGAGATTGTTTCAACATTGTGATATATCTAAAGAAAGCTCTACATAATAGCAACATGTCATCTGTATAGGATAATTATGATATTCTTAGCTTGTCGCATCTACAATGGAACTTAAACCTTGCTTCTTTCTGGATGTTGAGCATTGTGATTTTGTTTAGAATATCCATCCAAATAGCAAATAAATAAGGTGAAATAGAATCACCTTGTCTAAACCCTTTTCTCCCTGAAAATCTTAGTTGGTTCTTTATTTATCAACACAGTTAAAGACATCAAAGTTATACCTTACATTCTTTTATCCATTCAACAAATTTGATTGGTTACCTATATAGATTAGTGCATCTACTACAAATCTCTAGCTTTTTATATCATATGCTTTTGAAAAATCAATTTTCTTGGCAAATCCTTGAATAGAGTTGTTACTATTATAAGATTTAAAAATCTCCTATGTTAAGAATGTGTTGTCAATTTCACACCTTTCACTAATAAACACACCTTGCTGTGGATTTATTAAAGCCAGAGGGGTTTGGTATCTTAGGGACAAGCCACAAATAGGTATTGTTCATTTTCTTGAGCATCCTTACCTCCTTGAAGAATTCGTTAATTGTATTGATTATCACCTGCATAGTGTCTTTCCATGTAGCTTGAAAAAACCTAGCATTAAATCCATTTGGTCTGGGGGCTTTTTTCTGGGTTAAACAAAAATGTTTTCTCCTTAATCTTTTTATTTGTAACCTCCCTAATCAAAGCTTAATGTTGGTACATCTGAACATAATCTTTAATTAAGCTTATTAACTCTATTGGAAAAGTATATACCTTCCTTATCAAGCCTTCAATGCCCCTAAATTATTCCGCTGCTTTCTATTTGATCAAATTTACATCTTTTATAGTATTCCCATTGTTATCTTTAATTACAATGACCCTGTTTTGATTCCTTATGTTATGGATTTTATTGAAAAAATATTTAGAACATTTTTCCTCCTCTTACAGCTAAAGAACTCTTGCCTTCTATCTTAAGTGAGAATTGTATGCATCAACTGCTTCTATATATTTCAACAACTCAGCTTTCTCTCTTTCCTTTTTAATGGGGTTAGTTAGATCAGCTTACAGTTCTTCCCGACATTTCTTAAGAACCTTCATAGTTTCTCTCATATCCATCTTCATAGAGTCAGATTTGTCCTTTGACATTCCTTTCAGCCTTTCTTTAATAAATTGCAATTTCCTCATACATTGAAACAATGGGGTACCAGTATCCTCCTTCTGAATGCCTTGTCTTACTACCACAACAATTTCTAGGTGATTGAGTAAGGAATTGAAAAATCTAATTGATGCCCTCCTTTTATACAACTATATTCCTAAGTGTATTTCAAGAGGGGAATGACTACATAAGAGCGACCATTGAAGGTTGTATAGCTCTCTAGTAGAGGCTTTAACCATTCTTCATTAACCAAAGCTTTGTCCAGTTTCTTCTGTAGGAATCCTACCTTAGATTATTTATTATTCTAAGTGAATTGTGACCTAATAAAATTCAGGTCCAAAACTCCTAAGTTGTGCTGATATTCTCCAAGTTCAACCATAGCCTGCATCTTTGAAACTCCCATTTAGCTCCATGTATCATAGTGATGCTATTATGTTTTTAAGATATGTTCAGAGGTAAGATCACAATGGATGTACTGGTCTGAGAGTGTCTTACCCACCAAAGTTATAAACTTAGGATCAAAGGCTACTATAATTCTAATTTGGGTGGACTTAATGATTACTAATTATTGTCCAATTATTCTCTAAAAATTGGAGTCCATTCACTAGTTCTCCTGTTTTATTTTAGTCTCTACAAGGCCAACAAGATAAGCTCTAGAAAGGGGGTCTATAAAGGGAGATGTAGTCCCTTAAAAAGTTCTTTTTTATTTGGGGAACTAAGACCCCTCGTATTCCATACTAATGAATTCATCATGCCTTTATGGCACTAATTTTTTTTCTTTGACTTCCTATTTGATTTGTGTTGGTTCACAGGGTTGATTCCATACATACGCATGCAGAGGAAAATGGACGCACCGATATTACACTCAGTTATAGGTTGTTATACTTGTCGTAACAAATTTAATTTTTTAAGTTTTCAAACACTTTTTCTTTTCCCGCTCAGTGTAAGCTTTCAGCAGCTATATGTACACATACTCTGTTTTGTACTATTCAAGCTGAAATGAATAAAGTTACACTTTCGATATTCTTTCTTCCCCTTTTCTTCATGGTATCAGAGACATTACAGCTGTGCCTCGTCTGAGTAAGCTATGGTCTGAAGGAGTTACGTCCAAGCTTTACAGACACGAGAAGAAGAAGGGTCCAGATCAAGTGAAGAAGACAGGAATAGATCGATGGATCAAAGATCAGATCCATATGTGGAAGACGTTAGTCGAGGGATATCACAACACAGTCGTGAGTTCACAAACAGCAACAACCCAGGTTTGATTCTCTTAAGTTATGTGTTAAACGGGAAGAACTTTATTTCATGAAAAAGATCTATGTTATTGGCGCTAAGTGCCAAACGGAAAACCAGCTTTGTTTTAAAAGATGATGTACCAGATGCTAACTTCGAAGAATATGTGCAGTGGAAGGAATCTGACGATCTGGTGTTTTCCTGGATTATAAACTCTCTGTCCAGGGAATTAACAGATGTTTTCTTATTTGCTCCATCTTCTAGGGAACTGTGGAAAGAGATCGAGCAACGGTATGGAGAAAGCAATGGTCCACTTATTTTTCATCTTCGAAGAGAGATCTGTGCGGCAAGACAGGGAAGCCTATCCATAGTGGATTTTTTTAACAAAATTAAAAGAATGTGGGATGAGTACGCAGTGTTAAAACCTACGATGATATGCAGATGTGGAGGTTCCCGAACTATAGCCCAAGAGATGTGCCAAGAGGAGCAACTCATGCAGTTTCTTTCAGGCTTAAATGCAGAGTTTGACCATGTCAGAGATCAAATTTTACTCATGGATCCTCTTCCATCAGTCAACAAAGCCTATTCGATGCTTCTAAAAATTGAAAAACAGAGAGATGTAGCTTTGGACACACAATATGATTTTGTCAACACTGCTGCCTCTACCACCAGATCTCAGAGCAATCAGTTCGAAAATAGTGGTGCAAAGAAAAGTGTTAAAACAAGTAAGAATAAGGAGGATAAATACTGTACGTTTTGTAAGAAGGGAGGACATGAAAGGTCTGATTGTTTTAGATTGAATGGATACCCGGACTGGTATAAAGGAAGGAAGTTTCCCAACAAGCCTGGAAAATTTGCCGCACAAGCCAACATGACTCAAGAGACACAAACACCACTAGAAGCATCTGACTCAGAATCACATACGGAGCTAGTTTCCACTCCAGATATACAGATGTTGATACAAAAGAAGATTCAGAAAATTATGAAAGGAAAACTAATACAAGATGGTGGTACAGAATTTACGACATTTGCAGGAGCATGCGCAGGTAAACAACATCTCATATCTGATTTTACCAATGTTGAGCAATGGATTATAGATTCAGGGGCAACAACACATATGAGTAACTCTTTATCTCATATGACAAATATTACGAAATTGCATTTTCCTAAGTGTGTATACTTACCAGATGGCTCGATCAAAGCCGTGACTTATATTGGGGATGTGTTTTTTAGTACAGATCTCCAGCTAACACACGTTCTTTATGTACCTCAGTTTAAACACAACTTGTTGTCAGTCAGCAAATTGCTTCAGGATCAACGCTTGCATGCTTCTTTCTTGCCTAAGTATTGCATTTTGCAGGACCAGAAATGTGAAAAAGTGGTCGCAGTTGGAAGTTTGATCAACGGATTATATTGCATCAATCAATCTTCTTTTGATTCTTCACTCTTACAAAAGTTTAATGGCAGATCTAATTCTGTTTTCTCTGTAAGCAATAATATAGAAGGTAGTATTGAGCTTTGGCACAAACGTTTAGGACACATGTCCACGAAGAAGCTGCAGCATGTGTATAAGTTTCATCATTTGAATAATTCGGTTGCATGTGATATTTGTCACAAGGCAAAGCAGACACGAAAACCTTTTTGTAACAGTCAAATTCAATCCCAAGAACCTTTTGAGTTGTTGCATATTGACTGTTGGGGACCATACAAAAAGAAATCCTTAACAGGTGATAGTTATATGCTAACTATTGTTGATGATTTTACGAGAGCAGTATGGACAGTTTTGTTTCGAAGCAAGGATCAAGTTGTTCAGTTAATTGAAGGGTTTTTAAAAATAATTCAAACACAATTTGCCACACATGTGAAGATGATACGGACAGATAATGGCACTGAATTTACTGGACACAACATGCAACTTCTTTTAAGGAATCATGGAGTGGTTCACCAGAAGACATGTCCTTACACCCCGCAACAAAATGGGGTCGTTGAACGTCGACACAGATCACTCATCACTATTGCCAGGGCTTTATTAAAACAGGCTAACTTGTCAACAAAATTCTGGGGTGAAGCTCTACTTCATGCTACCTGTCTGCTCAACGTTGCTCCCACAAAGGTGTTAAACTGGAAAAGTCCGCATCAGGTTTTGTACCACAAGGTTCCTGATTATGCTCAGTTCAAAATTTTTGGCTGCTTAGGATATGTGTTGAACACTAATCCACGTAAAGATAAGTTTGACAACAGGTCATCTCCAGGAATATACTTGGGCGGCTCTCCTGGGCAGAAGGGGTGGAAGATATACAACATCGACACACACCAAATCTGTGTGTCGCGAGACGTGCAATTTTACGAAGACCAATTCCCTTATCAGCCAAGCCTTTCTTCTTTTCATCAAAAGGAGAACAACTCTCACCCAGATACTGTTTTGCCTAACAGTTTAATTGCTGACTCTTCCCAAAAGTTTGCAGGAACAGACTCCACCGAAGTAATTGCTGGTCGTGATTTGCAAATTCTGGAGCCATCTCATCTGCATTCTCAGACAGCAAAAATTGATGGGTCTTCAGCTGAGAGGCAATCGCCACAACAGTCTCTCGCTCAAGACGTTATACGCAGGCATTCCATCAGGACAAGTAGGCCACCACCATGGTTATCTGATTTTGTCGTTAATCAGATTAGCGATAACACTCCAGCGGATGTTTTTCAGTACACAGAGGATCATTCGGCATTTCTTGCCAACATCATGAAAATTCGTGAGCCACGCACCTATCTTGAAGCCCAGGCAGACCCAAATTGGGTCAAGACGATGCAAGAGGAGTTGGATGCTTTGGAAAAAAATCAGACCTGGCAGCTGGTTTCTCTACCAGAAGGGAAACGAGCGATAACATCCAAATGGGTATTTAGAATCAAATATGCTCCTGATGGGACTGTCTCTCGCTACAAATCTAGGTTAGTAGCTAGAGGTTTTGATCAAGAATTTGGAGTTGATTATCATGACAGCTTCTCCCCTGTTACGAAGGTTGTTACAGTCCGATTATTTTTAGCCATAGTCGCAGCCAAGCGTTGGCCATTGCATCAAATTGATATAAATAACGCTTACCTGCATGGAACACTTGACGAAGAGATTTACATGCTCCCTCCGGATGGTTACACTAAAGCTCGGCAGAATCAGGTGTGTAAGCTCTCAAAATCTTTATACGGTTTAAAGCAAGCGGGACGACAATGGAATAAAGTTTTCACCGACAAGCTTCTACAAATGGGTTTTGTAAAATCCATACACGACTATTGCCTTTTTACTAAAAAGACGTCCACGGATTTCATAGCTCTCATAGTGTATGTTGACGACATCCTCATCACGGGTACCTCTGTTCAGCTAATCCAGACGGTGAAACAATTGCTACATGATTGCTTCACCATCAAAGATATGGGAGAGGCAAAGTTTTTCCTAGGGATTGAACTGGCCAGATCACAGCAAGGGATGTTGATTTCACAGACTAAGTATATCCGAGACTTGGTACAGACCGCAGGATTAACACATGCACAACCCGTGGCTAACCCATTTCCTTCAGGAGCACAACTGACTGCTGATTCCGAACTGTGTACCAACCCTGAACGCTATCGCAGGTTGGTGGGAAAATTGCTCTATCTTGGCTTTACCAGACCAGATATTTCCTTTGTGACTCAACAATTAAGTCAATACATGACTGCTCCCACAAAATTCCAGATGGATGTAGCGTTGCATGTTGTTAGATATTTGAAGGGTACCTATACGATGGGGTTGTTTTACGCAACTGACAACACTTTTGATTTGCAAGCATATTGTGATTCTGATTGGGGAAGTTGTAAACTTACTAGGAGATCGGTCACGGGCTATTGCGTTTTTCTTGGGTCTTCATTGATTTCATGGAAATCAAAGAAGCAAAATACTGTCAGCAGAAGTTCAGCGGAGGCCGAATATCGTGCGATGGCTACAACCTCTTGTGAATTAAAGTGGTTAGCTTACCTTCTTGCTGAATTCCAGATTACGTTAACCTTGCCTATACCTTTGTTTTGTGATAACCAGGCCGCCATTCACATTGCTGCCAACCCCGTATTTCATGAGCGAATGAAACACGTTGATATTGATTGTCATATCATCCGGGAACATTTGGTTTCGGGATTCATCAGTACACCTTATATTTCTTCTGTCAGTCAAATAGCTGATCTACTTACAAAGCCATTAACTTCTGCACAGATGCATTCCGCACTAGCCAAGATGAAGTTGTTTCAATGTACTTCATCTTGAGGAGGGGGTGTTGGTTCACAGGGTTGATTCCATACATACGCATGCAGTGAATAAAATACTTGTCGTAACAAACTTAATTTTTTAAGTTTTCAAACACTTTTTCATTTCCCGCTCAGTGTAAGCTTTCAACAGCTATATGTACACATACTCTGTTTTGTACTGTTCAAGCTGAAATGAATAAAGTTACACTTTCGATATTTTTTCTCCCCCTTTTCTTCATGGTGTTAGTAAATAAATCAAGCTAGCTTTGTAGGGAAGAAGATAGAAGAAGATAGATACATGCACTTCATTAATGGTAGTCAAAAAGTAAGTGAAAGCGACCAGAAGCATCTTCATTTAACGGGAGTTGAAATCATCATGCAAGTGGAGAGAAGTAACCAAAATTTTTGAAGTAAGTTGAGAAGAGATAAGTTCTTCCTTAAGCTTTCATATGATTGGACCAAAATTTTGGTCCAATAAAATGATTGCTTGTATAAGTAAAACATTAGATTTTTTTATTGTTTTTTTGTTGCCTATAAATGAGTATAATGAAGCCTTATATATAGTAGCTATGTTTTGGGATTAAATATAAACTCTCCTCCTCTCTTCTCTCCCTCTCTTTCGTGTGCGAGTGTTGTATCATTTGACATCAAATTAGTATCAGAACTACTTAAATCCAGCTTCTGTTTCTAAAGTGATTTATGTGGAAAAAAATAAAGACAATATTCATATGCTTGTGAGAGAGTGGGTCATTTAAAAGTGAGAAATGTCAGGCAGTTATAATATTGTGTAGTCAGGTCCCAAATTAGATAGTAAACTTGATTAAAATTATTGGGAGATTTTAATGTCTACCCAGCTCAAGGCTCACAATATTTGGAGTCTTATTCATCCAAGCTTACAAGGAAGAGCTGATGAAAATGCCCAAAGGAAGGATCAGTTGGCGTTATCCCAAATTTACCAAGGAATAAACTATTCAGTTTTTGGCAAAGTTATTAATGCTAAAACTACCAAAGAAGTGTGTAGTATCTTGAAGTTGGCTTACAAAGGTATAGATAAGGCTAAAAGACCTAAATTGCAATCCCTGTGTAGAGAAAATGAGAGATATGAAATGTCTAATTCAGAAACTATTGAACAATATTTTTCTCGTGTTACTGATATTGTAAACAAGATGAGGCTGTATAGAGAGGATATTTTAGATAATAAGGTGGTGGAAAAGATTCTACGCACCATATCTATTAAATTTGACCATGTTGTGATTTCAATACTAGAGTCACATGATACGGAGACTATGAATATAGCAAAGTTACAGGGAAGCATTGAAAGTCATGTTGGCAAAATATTGGAGAAAATAGAAAAGAGAACAGAAGAAGCCTTAAAGCCAGGTGAATTTTAATAATGTTGGAGAATCTAATCAAAATGCAGATGGTAGAGGTTGTGGTTTTAATAATGGAGGAAGAGGAGATTTCAGAGGCAGAGGTAGAGGAAGAGGTCATGGGAATAATTTTAATCAGGAGAGAGAAAACAATTTTAGAATATTCACTCAAGGAAGAGGAGTAAATAATTTCAGGTCTATCAGTCGAGAAAGAGGACGAGGTAATCAATAACAAGAGATATGATTGATTAATTGTGGATGGTATGGACATAAAGTTGCTGATTGTAAATCCATATCTCAGAACAACTGTCAAGCTAATGTTGTAGAAAATCAATACTAACATTTGGTGAGAATTCTAATAATGTCAAAAGTTTATTTCTAGCAAGCAACTCTTTTGTGTAAGATGAAGATATATGGTATTTAGATTTTGGTTGTAGTAATCATATGTGTGGGAATAAGGAGTTATTTTCTTCCTTAGATGAAAATGTTCAGTCAACAGTTAAATTTGGAAATAATTCAGATATTCCTATTTTGGGAAAAAGTCAAGTATCCATTAGGTTGAATGATGGTTCTAAAAGTTTTATCCTTGATGGATTCTATGTTCCTGGTCTTCATTGTAACTTACTGAGTATGGGTTGATTATCAAAGAAAGGTTAGAAAATGCATATTCATCATGATTTTTACACTTTAATAGATAAGAATGGAAGATTTATTGCAAAAGTAAAGATGTCTTGTAACCATCTATTCTCACTAAAAATTCAGCAAGAAAATTTTGCTTGCTTGAATTCTATAATACTTGATGCAAATTGACTATGACACATGTGTTTGAACATTTTTATCTTTCTAGATTAAATTATCTATTAAGAAAAGAGTTTGTGTCTGACTTACCTTTTGTGAATATTCCTAACCATGTATGTGAGACATGTGAGATGGGGAAAAAGCATAGGGATGTATTTCCAGTTGGAAAGTTCTGTAGAGCTAAGAAGCTACTAGAAATTATTTATTTATATTTGTGTATTGTTGAAGCTCCATCCAATGGAGGTAATAGGTACTTTATTACTTTTATTGATGATTTTAGTAGAAAGGCTTGGGTGTATTTTCTGAAGCAAAAATTAAAAGCTTATGATGCGTTTAAAGTATTTAAAGCATTTGTGAAAAAGCATTAAGAAGAAAATACTCAGGTAGATTTAATATCTCAGCCAGAGACATCTAGTAGACCCCAAATATGTCATCAGTTACCAAGTACATTGGAAGATTATGTAATGGGTATTGATAATGATCTATTTGATGAAGAGATTATCAATTTTGCCTTTTTTGTAGAATGTGAACCAGTTAATTATAAAGAGGAATCAAATGATTTAAAATGGAGGAAAGTTGCGGATGAAGAAATATATGCAATTGAAAAGAATGACACATGGGAATTAACATATTTGTTCGCTAATAAAGAGCCTATATAAGTAAAGTGGGTGTATAAGATAAAGTACAAGCCGAATGGTGAGATTGACTAGTTTAAAGCTAGATTGTTGCAAAAGGATATAAGCAAAAATCAAGTATTGGTTACTTTAAAGTATTTGCTCTTGTTGCAAGAATGGATACTATTTGCATTATTATCTTTCTCTCAGCTTAAAATAAATGGAAAATTTATCAAATGAATGTAAAATCTACTTTTTAAAATGGAACTTTGAAAGAGGAAGTATATGTTGAGCAACCTACAAGGTATGAAATTAGATGAAAAAAAGATAAAGTTTACAAGTTAAAGAAAACATAGTATGGATTGAAGCAGGCACTAAGAGCATGATATAAAAGAATTGATTCATACTTCATGAAGCATGATTTTGAAAGATGTCCTTTTGAACATACTTTATATGTTAAATTTGAGCTTGGTGATATTTTAATTGTGTATCTTTATGTTGATGATCTAATTTTTACTGAAAACAACACAAAAATGATTGAAGAATTTAGGGAGGCTATGAAAAATCATTTGACATGACAAAATTAGGTATAATGTCTTATTTGAATAGAGGTAATTCAATAGAATGGTGGATTTTTATTTCCCAAATGAAGTATGTGACTGCTATTTTGAAGAAATTTAAGATGGAGATTTCAAAACTAGCTCCTACCCCAGTTAAAGAGAAATTGAAACGACTAAAAGAAGACAAAGGGAGACTTAAAAATTCGACTTACTACAAGAGTTTAATTGAAAGTCAGAGGTATTTAACTGCAACTAGGCAATATATAGTTTTTAGAGTTGGATTACTTAGTAGATTCATGGAGGAGCTTCATACTTGTCATTTACAAAGAGCGAAGAGGATTTTTTAGTATATCAAAGTACTTTAAATGAAGGAATTTTTCAAGCAAATGTCAGTTATGTGAATCTTGTAGGTTACACAAATAGTGATTAGAGTGGAGATCTAGAAATAAGAAAAAGCACATCAAGATGTGTTTTTCATCTTGGTACTAGGCAATATTACGGTCTTTAAAGAAACAACTCGTAGTTCTCGTTATCTACAGCTGAAGCAGAAAATATTGCATCGACTAAATGTGCTACACAAGTAGTATGGTTAAGAAGAATGTTTGAAGTACTACATCAAAAATAAGATACTCTAATAGAATTATTTTGTGATAATAAGTCCACAATAGTACTA
>JANKOE010000001.1:42080042-42095694 GCA_026284465.1 Erythroxylum citrifolium | reverse complement strand
TTGTTGATGGAAATGGCAGGGAGGAGGAAGAATTTGAATGCAATTGCAGACCATTCGAGCCAAATTTACTTTCCTGCGTGGGCTTATGAGCAATTTAGAAAGGGGAAGTACATAGAACTTGGAGAGTCTAATGCTACAGAAGAACAAAACAAAATAACAAAGAAAATAATTGTGGCAGCGCTTTGGTGCATACAACTGAAGCCTGATAATCGACCTCCTATGCATAGAGTGATAAAGATGCTTGAACAAGATGTGGAAAGTCTAGAACTGCCTCCAAAGCCTCTGTTGTCTACACAAGTTGTAGAAGATGAGGATACTGAAATGAACGAACACCCAATAGAGATAAGAGATCCTACAAGTGACTGTTCTGATTCTATCAGTTTATTTGTGGATGCAGAGAAATTGATGCTTGAGTGATTAGGTAATATATAGAAGCATAATGGATTTTCAATTGAGCTTATGATTGTGCCTATATGACCCCATTCAAAAGTCATTTCATTTCTTTGTGTGTGTGATACTCCCTTAGGTGATTACCTTCATTACTTGCTCTGAACCAGTTTGAATCTATTAGATGCATGCTAGATAGAAATGATTAAGGCCCTTTTTCTTTTAACCCTTGACTTAAATGACCCACCTATCTTATTTACGCTTGCAAACCCCTTTGATCCTTTATCCCTTTGTTTCTTAAAGTAAATACCTCATTCTGAAACATCAAACCCCATTAGCCTTACCTATTCACAAGTTTAATAAAATACTAAGTTAGTTAGTTTTGGGACTTTTGGCTATATTTTTTTTGAAACGAGTTGCTGATACTTATACTCATAGAGCACATTGTATTTAGTTGTTGTTATTGATTATTGTTTCCTTAGTATTAAAAAACAAAAAAAAGAAAAGAAAAAAAGAAAAAGAAAGAAAAAGAAAAGGATCAAGTATAGTAGCAATAATAATTTTTTAGTAGTTAGTTTTTTTACATGCAATTCTTATAAATATATTTTGTTGTCCCTTTGTATATTTAGTGCTTTATGACTACTTGTGAAGAACCCTTCAAAACCCTTTTGGTTCGCCTTAACCTTAGCCTCATTACAACCTCAAATAAAATCCTTTTGATTTATTTTAGCATGTAATCACTGTAGAAGAGAATTGGTGTATTTGCAAACCTATGGTAGTGTGATTTCCTATAGGGAGTTTTGAGCAAAACACAACCTACTAACACTTGAGTGAAATGAGTGAATTCCGTGAGTAAAATCCATTGTGAGTTTATGCTTATCTTTGAATGATAGTTTCATAAGTTGAGTTTGTTTATGTGCACCGATGAAAACTAATCATGATGTGTGTGGTAGCTTGATATTTGATTGGCCAAAGTTTGAATGATTGCATGCGTTTAGTTTCTTTGAAAATGAATTGATAGAATTTGATGGTCATGTTTAATTTGCTCGAGGGCGAGCAAAAGGTTAAGTGTGGGGGAGTTTGTTAGTGCCTTTATTTTCTATCTTTTTGTGTGTTAATCTTCTTTATTCTTGAGGTTTGAAGTTATACTTAATGGGAATTAATTTTGTTTAATGTCAAGGTGTATTTTGGAACTAAATAGAAAGAACCGCGATAATTTTGGGATAAAAAAGAGCTGAATTAGACGTTGAACCTAATTAGACATGGCCTCGTGCAATAACCAGAAACTTGAAATGCAGCAGGTTGGAAATCTAAAGCAAAACCAAGCAGCATACAAATGTTGAAAAAGAGAGAGGAGCTAAACGGCAAGGAAGCAAGAAGAAAACGCAGCAAGTTAAAAACATAAAGAAAACAACGCAAAAAAGTTGTGTTTCACATATGAAGGCTAGATGATTTGGTGCTTGAAGGGGGTTGCGTGGACAATAAACCTTGAGGCTTTATTTGTCAAATCAAGTAACAGTGAGGGGCAGAAGAATATAAAACAAGAAGTAGCCAAAACGTTGATGTTGGGAAGCAGCCAAAGCGTTGACGTTGGGAAGCAGGGTTTAAAGAAGGCTGTGTTAGAAAGATCAAGAAGGATGCGTTAAAAAGAAAGGAGGTTGTGTTAAAAAGAGAAGAGGCTGCGTTAAAAAGAGAGAAAAGAACGAAAGAGGGCTGCGACAGATAGCAAATAGAGAAGAGGGCTGGCGGCAGAACAGAAGAGCAATGCCCGCGAAAGTCGCAACGCCAGTGACAATCCCAAATAATTAGGAAAAATTGTGATGTTGGGTAACTAAACTTTTATTTCTTGGTTGACGGAATCCTAGTTATTGAACTATGAATGTTGTGAGACTTTTGTTCTATATTTCAATTGATTTATTAGTCAAGTATTAATTATTTTTCTGGGTCATTATTTGATTGTTTAATTTTACAGCTAGGTACACAACTAGTTTATGATTTTATTTAATCAATCGCTAAATTAAACAAGTTGACTAAATATACTATGTTAGGGAAATGATTCTAGAAAAAATAAATGACTAGGCTAAATATACATCGTATGTATGTTGTCTAGTTCGTCGATTTTCTTGATTCTTAAAGCTATTTTGTGTGACTGTGTGTTTTGAATTTACTATTTCTTTGTTCATTTTGATTTTTTCTATCTTTTAATTTGCATGTGATGTGTGTTAAACCATGAAATTCTATCTTAATAGTTGGAATGAAACTGAATTGCATGTTTGAAGTCAAATTAGGCCAATTAAATAGAAGGTGAATCATGCTGATTGATTAATGTAGTTGGTTACATAAGTTCACTCATAAATTGATGCTTGAGTGATTAGGTAATGTATAGAAGCATAATGGATTTTCAGTTGACCCTACGTGAAGGATTGTGCCTATATGACTCCATTTAAAAGTCATTTTATTTCTTTGTGTGAATGATACTCCCTTAGGTGATTACCTTCAGAACTTGCTCTGAATCAGTTGAATCTATTAGATGCATGCTAGATAGAAATGATTAAGGCCCCTTTTCTTTTAACCCTTGACTTAAATGACCCACTTATCTTATTTACCCTTGCAAACCCCTTTGAGCCTTTATCCCTTTGTTTCTTAAAGAAAACACCTCATTCTGAAACACCAAACCCCATTAGCCTTACCTATTCACAAGCTTAATAAAGTACTAAGCTAGCTAGTTTTGGGACTTTTGGCTATATTTTTTCTGAGACGAGTTACTGATACTTTTACTCATATAGCATATTGTATTTAGTTGCTGTTATTGATTATTGTTTCCTTAATATTAAAAAAACAAAATAAAAAGAAAAAAGAAAAAAAAGGTTAATTTAAACACATGTTTTGGCTGACTAAACATAAGAGAAAATAGGTAAAAAAATTTACCACAACAAACGCTTAACTAATAAATTGGTTATTTTTAGTGTCGATGATCAATGCAAGTTTAATAATGAAGGAGACCGAAAACCAAGATTTGTTTCTATTGATTGTTAAATTCTCATTGTTTTGTTATTAGTTATTTTTCAATTTCGTACTCCAATTAAATTATGTTTAATTCACAATTAAAAACCCCCCTTTTGATTGCGTAACTACTAACGACTAAATTTCTCGTGGGAACGATCCCTACTTTCTACTACTACATTAATTTGTGTTGCAGGAAGTTGGTTTTTTTTTATATTTGGTTGCAGGCGACAACAGTCACCAATGCAAGTCATTTTCTCCTATTAATGAGGGGATTTTGTAAGAGATGATGCGACACTAACTTGTTATAACTTTGATCATGATGACGAGGATAATTTAATCATTAAAATTTCTTAGATCATTCGATAAAAGAGATTTTTTTAAAGAAACTGAATTTATTTATTGAGATAAAACTGCATCACAAGTTAAAATGTCTATCAAAACCCAGGCGACATGTCCCAACTAAGCTTATTGGGATATCTAGTAGCTGATTTAGATAACAAGTAGGCTATCATATTTATATGCCTTAAAATCCATTTAAAAGTAAAGGATTGAAAACCCCAAGTAGTTAATTTGCACTCTTCCAGCATCACCCCCTACTCCTTGAAGCCATTTCTTGATCCATGGAACCACTGCACTAAATGAAGAGAATCATTTTCCACCTCTACTGATATAAAGCCAGATTGTATCAACCAAGATAAAGCTTCTTTAAAAGCGATAGCTTCAGCAATAAGAGGAGTATAATTTGAAATAGAAAAACCAAGGAGACATTTAATGAACTGACCTCTCTCTCCTCTTATTACTACACCATATAACATTGTCCCCTGAGCAGATTGAATTGTTGCATCAAAATTGCACTTCACAACTCTAAAGGTTGTGCCTGACCAACGAACGATAGGTTCGTCAGCACCTATTGGTGTACCAGAATTGCTAGCCTAAGGTTTGACATTTTTCCACTCTTCAAGCAATCTGTTTGAAGATGCCATAATAACTCTAGGATCTAATCTTTTATACTGCCATATGAAAGAATTTCGGGCTTTCCACAAGTGTCACAAAAGTCCACAAGCTGACTCATTGCATCTAACTGGCCAGTCAAGAGATCTTGCAAAAAGGCAATAAAATTTGGAGCAACAGGATATAAATTTAATAAAGCCCAACAAGGTCGAGCGTGGTCACAGTATAACCATGCATGAGAAATTGTTTAAGCCTCAACACAATATGGACAGTTTTCCTCAATTGTCATTCCTTGTCTTTTTAAGGCCTCTCTTACCGGAATAATCCCTCTACATGCTCTCCAACGAAATTCCTTTGTTTTGGGAGAAATTGGTAGATGCCACAACTTCTTCCACGGGCCAGCAAGCTCCTCAAAAACTGTGGCGCTTAACAATTTAAGGGTTGCTCTATAACCAGACTTAACTAAGTAGAAACCATCTTTAGTAAAATGCCAAATCAACTTATCTTGATGGTTTGTCATTTGCAAAGGAATTGAAAGTATTCTCTCCACATCAATATTATAAAAAAGGCCTTGTATTAATTGTAGATCCCATGCCTTCTCATCTTCTAACATTAAGTCATTCACCTGCAAATATTCAAGACCCTCTACAACTGATGACTGTACAAAAAAAATATGCATCTCCTGGTAACCAAGGGTCATTCCATATTGAGATGGTCTCTCCATTTCTGACTCTCCACCGTGTGCCAATAACTAGCAAATCTCTAGCTTGTAACATACTCCTCCAAACAAAACTTGGATTATATCCGTTCGTTGCTTCCAAGAAAGAGTTCTTAGGAAAGTATTTAGTTTTGAGAATTTTTGCTAAAAGAGAAGATGGGTTATGGAGTAGATTCCATCCTTGCTTAGCTAGCATTGCCAAATTGAACCAGTGTAACATTCGAAAACCAAGACCAACCTCTAGTTTTGACCCACACATTCTATCCCATGTTAGCCAATGCATTCTGGCACCTTCATTGGGTTTGCTCACCAGAAGGAATTCATCATCTTTTGAAGTTCATCACAGGTTGTAATTGGGATAAAAAACACATTCATACAATAATTGGGCAAAGCTTGGGCAACTGTTTTGAGAAGAATTTTCTTTCCTGCTCTAGAGAGCAAACGAGTTCTCCAACTACAAAGCCTCCCTTTCAGTCTCTCCTTTAGAAAAGAGAATATTTATTTCTTGTTTCTGCCTATAAGAGAAGGCAACCCCAGCTATCTTCCATGATCAAGGAGAGTTGAAACTCCTAGAGTCTCTTCCATGTCACAAGCAAACCTTGGACCAACATTAGAGGAGAAAAAAATGCCAGATTTTTTAAAGTTAACAGTCTACCCCTAAGCATTTTCATAATTTGCTAGTATTTTTTTAATAGACAGACAATCAAATATAATTGTTCGAAAAAAGAAAAAGCTACCATCTACAAACAGTAAATGACAAACTGACTGGGCTCTTCTAACAACTCGAAGCCTATGCAAATTACCATCTGCTTATACCTTTTGTAATAAAAACGTAAGGCCTTTAACACAAAGAATAAAAAGATATTAGGAGAGGGGATCTCCTTGATGAAGTCCTCTTTTTAGTGCTATTGGACCCACTTCAACTAGTTTTGGTGTAGCAATTTGGCTAGGGTTCAGGCAAAATACAGAGAAAATTTGAAGCAATTTCGGTGGACAAAAGTGAGGGAATCAGCAGAAACATTGCTGCTAGAATTTGCTTCATCATCATGCTAGGTGTCAACTTTTAAACTCACCATTTTTCTTAAAGCATGCTAGCCATTTGTTCAACAATTATGCTGCCACCAATCCACTCATTATGTAGCCATTTGTCTCCTACTAATCAGTCCACATGTCACTCCAAGATTGGTTCAGTTGTCACATACTAATTGATCCAATTGTCATTTAATTACTAGTCTATTGTCACCAATTTACCTATATCAAATGTTACCCAATTTTAGGCTTAATCACCCTAACTTTTCATGTATTGATTTATCTTACCACTTGATATTTTTCCTAGTACAAATGTACATTTAATCCATTAATCTCCCAATTAATAACATTTAATCCCAATTTACTAATTGAAATCCAAACATACCAAAATTCAAGACATACTAAATCACAATTGACATCATGTTCACTTAACTTCTTTCATGCCCCGAAATAAGTCAATTGAGTGTATATGCTATCTTTGTAATGTGTTCAAATATAAATTCGTGTATGAATGCTAATGTTATGCATGTATATGCAATACTTAATCTGGGGTTAAACCCTAAGCATGTTCCGAAAAATAGGATATTACAAGAGGACTCATAGGATGTCAATTATCAAACCAGAAAGCAATATGTTTCCCATTAGCTATATTGTGTGTGATCATTAGTTGCAATTCATACCTTTACTTTAGAATTTGCTTAAATGTTCAGGAATATTTGGTGCTATACTCCATTGACCAAATACTACTATTTTCTATATAATAGAAATTGATCCATTTCACCCACAAGTTCTCTTTTTCTTTGCATTGCTTCCATACGTTTTTTTCCATTAGAGCCTTGTACATATTCTTTATTAAAGTGATACTCAGTCCCCCTCTTTCCTTAGGTTGACATATACTACTCCAATACACCTTTAGACCTTCTTATTATTGTTTCAACCACTCCAGATAAAGTCTCCGATTAACTTATCCATAGTCTTTATAACTCCTTTTGTAACATCTCGTTATCCATATTAAGGCTAGAATAGTGTATATGAGAAATTACTAAGAAATTAGAAAGTGCATTTCATGCTTATGCAAAATATGGCATACACATACACGTGAATATTGATTTTTGCACATTAAAATGATTGTATATGTATTCATTGACATTTTTCAGGTATAATTAATTTATAAATGTGAATTGTGGATTTTATTGGTCTTGAAAATTAGATTGGTGTGTATTAAAATTAGTTTATCAATTTTGAAAATTTAGGGTATTTTGGACTAGGAAAAATGTTTGCATAAGAGACCAATGGATGTGTGACATGTGGCAGCATATATATATAACAAATGACTTACATGCAATGGTGACATGTGAAGAGGTTTTATTAATACATGTGGCCATGTTTATGGTATGAAAAAAAATTACTGTAGCTCATTTGTTACTCTTCACCGAAAACTCTTATCACCAAGCTCTCTCTTTGTTCATCCAACACCGAAATAGCTAATTGCTTATGGTTGAGTATTTGGCTATTGATTCTTACATCAAAGTAAGCTTTATTCACGTTTTCCTTTATCCACTGAAATCTCTTATCCACTCTCACTGCTGGAAATTTAGATGAACCAAGTAAGGTAAGCTTTAAGCTTTATGATATCGTGAATGACTTTTGATGATGTTTAAGTGTTTGGAAATGGATTCATGCATGGGTAGGGTAGGAAGAAGGAATTTCAGTGATAATTAGAGGGTTAGAAAGTCTGCATAAAGTGTGATAAAGATGCAGAAAATGGAGAATGTACAGAAAATGAAAATGCGAAAAATGATGAAATGCGTGAATGGTGATCTGTTTTGATGTTTGGGTTTTAATATGGGATTTTGGATATGTTTGTGAATGATTGGAGATGAAATGGAAGTAGAAAAGATGATTTATGCATAAGATGTGTTAGTTGCAAAAGGTAGGAGTTTGAAATCTAGAAAAAAAGAATGAAAGAAGAAGAAAAACCTGCATTTTGTTAATCTGGAGAGGAGAAGAGGAGTTGCACCGAAGGCTTACTGAAGGGAGATTGTTTTGAACATCCTTCATTCATTTTGTTATAACTTCTTCTCCCGACCTCCAAATGACATGGGATTTCAACCAACAAACTCATAACACATTGCTCTTTATATCCAACAAAATTTATAGCCATCTGAATTAATTTGGAAGAGATTGATTGACGAGTTTAGGATGAAAATGTTGAGGTGTGTTGGAATTTGATAACTGGAATGTTTTTACTGAACATGCTTCGATATTTTGGCTATATTTTGATCTGTAGATTTTCAAATGGGATGATTCTTGATTTAAATTTAACTAGAGACATTTGGATACAATTTTTAAGAAGAAATTGAATTTGAATTATGTCGTTAAGGGTCTTGAAATTTAGCTTGAAATTTAGTCCTGGCTTAGGTTATAACATTACCCATGATAGAAATCATGTCTTATTATTATCGAATAAATTGTATTGATGTAGGTAGAATCAGACAAAGTTGTCTTCACAAAAGTTGTAGATTATTCTCTTAGCTTTAAATTGGTATAGTTTGGATGTTGTAATTGAGAGATATGGGTTGTACAACTTTGAGTGCATGATCATGCACTAGCCAAAATTTCAAATGTACTCAGTCTGTAGTATTTTGAGCATAACTGATAAAATAATGAATCAAATTGTATGATCTTGGTGTCATTAGAAACTTAAGACATAGAAGAACAATTTTCAAGTCATTAGAAACTTAAGACATAGAAGAACAATTTTCTAGTAGGAAATATTACCAAATTACTCCATTTTTCTTGTCATAATGATCATGCAAAGTGGACCCAAAAGTATGTTTTTAGAAAAATATAGAATGATCAATTGGATTATGAAATTAGTTTCAAATTGTTTTATTGTGGTCCAAACTGTTAGTACAAATTAACTTATGTGAGTTTTGATATATGAATGATATTGTGACAAGAATAATGATAAGATACCTAGGATTGTCATTGAACATGCATTGTACATATTTCATATACATAGATGTGCATAAATGAATACTTATAAAATTGTGCAAAATTATGATATATGTAAATGGGTTTTGCATGATATAGAAAAGCATTTAAAGCGCCATCATCCAAACATTACCAGGACTTCAAGGAAATAGCTTTCTGGAGCGATTTGTGAGTAACGTAAACAGTCTCACTTAATTCTTTGGTTGTCTAAATTATGTTCTGAATTGTTCATGATTGTGAATTGGATTGTGTTGATTCCGGACACTGAAGATCCGATGAAAAATGTAATTGGGACTGTGATATTTGAAGTGCTCCTTGAATGTGAATTTGGACTTACTATGTTTACTTAACATAATTGTTGAATGTGGGACCAAGGTCCAATGATAATTGTGATTTAAATTGTGAATGATTGATTAAATATGAGTGATGCATTCCATTACATGAAAGCATAATTAGATAATGAGAGTTGTGACATAAGTAACTACCAAAAATGAGCTTTAAGCCCAGATTGTGATTAAGTGCCAAAGGCTCATTCTATTTAATGAGCCCTGTATCTCCAACGGATAAGGGACAACATCAATGAGCCCGGTATCTACAATGGATATAAGACAGTCTTAATGAGCCCGGTATCCACAATGGATATGAGACAGTTTAGATACTCAGTTACAACAACGTAATAATTAAAAGTGGATCTCACAAGCATTTGTATATACACGTAATAAATGTGTTTGACTGACTGAAATATATTTTGGTCATGTATTTGAATAAAAATGGGATATGTGATGCTATATGCTAAATGAAAAGATGTGAATTATGTGTTTACATGTGTTGATATGTTATATAAATTGAGTGAGGATGTTTACATCACTGAGTTCGCAAAACTCATCAAAATTGCAACGTTGATATTTCAGGAATAAGAAGGACATTAGCGACAGAGAGACTCTATAAAAAGCATAATTCTTGTACTTTTGTGAAGAAATGGCTAAAAGGATAGTCAACTAAGTCTGAAGGGTTTAGCTAGACTTTTTGATTAATTCCTCTTTCATGTAGCATGTTTTGTATTAGGTTTGGATCATTGTACATATTTGGAAGTTACTGAAAAGCTACAATGTATATATACGATTTTTATGAAATGAAATGAGGATTTAGTTTTAAAATATGGTGACATTTATGTATTTATGATGATGCCATGATTAAGGGATTATAGTTACTGCTCTAGCATGCCATTATTATAGGTTATGTACTAGAATGTCCTTATAATGTTCTAGTATGTATCCTATGGTAATGGGATGTTACACCTTTGGGGCTAGGTAGATGAGAGCACCAATATACATACAAATTAGATAACACCACTTGAGCTAAAGTCAGTCTTCCTCCATAAGATAGAAATGTGTTGCACAAAGATGAAAGCTTCCTTTGGAATGACTTAATTAGTGGGGTACAATTTGCTTATGTGAACTTTTTTATAAGATATAAGAACTCCAAATTATTTAAAAGGAGCTGACTAGATTTGAATTCTCATTGTTTCAGTTTATTATCTCACATCCATCTTTGTACCTATTGACATAAAGCAGTAACTTTTGTTAGGATTAAAACATATACTTGGGATTGTTTTGAAGTCCTCTAGAGATTGTATTAGCACTTTGATAGATCTAAGGAAAGATTTACATAATAGCAACATGTTGTATAGGACAATTGTGACATTCTTAGTTTGTCGCATCTATGATGGAACTTAACCCTTGCTTCTTTTTGGATGTTAAGCACTGTGATTTTGTGTAGAACCTCCATCCCAATAGCAAATAAATAAGGTGAACCATAATCACCTTATCTGAGCCCTTTTCCTCTCCTGAAAATCTTAATTGGTTCTATATTTATCAACACAGTTAAAGACACCAAAGTTATACATTCTTTTATCCATTCAACAAATTTCCTTGGGTACCCCATATAGGTTAGTGTATCTACTACAAATCTCCAACTTACCATATCATATCCTTTAGAAAAATCAATCTTCTTGGCACATCTTTAGATAGATTTATTACCTTCATAAGCTTTCAAAATCTCCTGTGCTAGATGTTGTCACTTATGCACCTTCTACTAACAAACTCACCTTGCCGTGGATTTATGAATTTTGTGAGAATATTCTTCAATTTATTGGCTAAGATAATGTTATATATCACATCATGACATGCAATTGGTCTATAATCATTAAATCCAGAGGGGTTTGGTATTTGGGGACAAGCCACAAATAGGTACTGTTCATTTTCTTGAACATCCTGCCCTCCCTAAAGAATTCCTTGACTGTATTTATTATCACCTGCCCAATGTCTTCCTATGTAGCTTGAAAAAATCTAGCATTAAATGTATTTGGTTTGGGGTCTTTTTCTGGGTCAAAGAAAAATATTGGCTCCTTAATCTCTTCATTTCTAACCTCCCTAATCAAAGCTTGAACAGAATATTTAGTTAAGCTTATTAGCTAAGTTGGAAAAGTATAAACCTTCCTTTTCAATCCTTCAATGCCCCTAAATTATTCCACAGCTTTGACTTTGATTTACATCTTTATGTTGTTGCCATCATTTTCTTTAATTACAATGATCCTGTTTTTATTCCTTCTTTTATGGATTTTACTGAAAAAATATTTAGAGCATTTTTCCCCCTCTTACGGCTAAAGAACTCTTGCCTTCTATCTTAAATGAGAATTATATGCACCAACTGCTTCTATATATTTCATTAACTCAACTTTCTCTTTTTCATTCTTAATGGGGTTAGTTAGATCAACTTCCAGATTTTCTTGACATTTCTTAAAAACCTTCATAGCTTCTCTCATATCTATCTTCATAGAGTCAGATATGCCCCTTGATATTCCTTTCAACCTTGAAGAGGATAAATATCTGCTTTCAGATAAGATCATTAACTAGATCAAAGGAACCTTAATTGCAAAAAAATTATAGTTCACTTTCTCCCCCGATATGAAACATAAATGGAACCTGTAGCGCAAATTATCATACTTTGATTAATCACTAATTTCCGTTTTGTAATATATTAAATTGTAAAATGTTTACCTTGAACTCAATATAATGTTGTAGTAGTTCTGACTATTGATAATATACCATATTTATTTTTCAAAAAAAAGAAGAGAAGAAAATCAAATGCAAAAATTTGTAAAGACAAAAAAGCAAAATAAGATGATTTGTCTCATTGTGCTTTTTATGAGTATCAAAAGTGAGTTGGGCCTTACCTTGACTTATTTTGCTCTTTATGAAGGTTAAAAGTGAATCATATTTTGTTCTTAGCAAGAATGAGTCATAGGTAGGTACCTGCCCTTGCCTAAATCTAGACCTTGATCCAAAAGGTGGAATCAGCCACTCTAGCTGCCCCCACCCACGGGCCCGACCACAAGAGGGGGGAGTAAATCATGGTATCTACTCGGTCAATCCACCAGCAAGGCGGTCCTTTCCCCTCATTACCGAGGTTCGAACCCAGGTCCTTGATCCAATTTGACCTTGCTGGAAGACCAATTGAACTACACCCGTGCGGGCACCTAAATCTAGACCTGGTTTAACAGTTAGGAGAGGAAACAAGTTGAATTTCAATTTGATTTTAAGGATTAAAGATTTTTTATGTTTCAACTTTACAAATTAAAGATAAGTGAAAAAAGGGGATCGGGAGATTGAAATAAAAAAGATAAGTATTTTAGGTAAGGGTTATTATTGGTCTTTTTATTATATAACAACCTTTTTAAAATTTTAATATGTAGTATTTTCCTCTCATTTATTTAGCTTAAATATTTCCTTACCTAACCTGCATATTTTCTTGTAATTATTTGTTTGATTTATTTATTTACTTCTCTTCTTTCTTTTTGGTCTATTTATTTACTTATTTTGTCTTTTATATGTATTCTTTACCATGTTATTTATCCTATTACTTATTTGTATATTTTTATTTATATGTTTTTATTTATTTTTATTATTTTCTTCTATGTTTATTGTATGTTTAATTAGTATTATTTTATTATTCTAATACGTATATGCATATATATGCTTTTTGCAAGTTTTTCAGAAACAATATCTCTATTAATTAAGGGTCTGGTAGTGTACTATTATACCTCTCCAAATTTTACGTACTAGTGAAACTTTTACTGAATTGCTGTTATATATTATTTACGGAGTATGTTTTATTGTCTCATTATCAATTTAAAAAAAAATCGGGCTAATTCTTTTTAAATTTGAGTCAATGAAATGGAAGTTAAGGATTAAAAATTATATTCAATATTTCGCAGAAGCCATTTGCCAGCTGTAAAAAGTGCGGACAAATAATTCGTCTTCCAAATTTTCTTTGTTTCGACCGCAAATATCCATCATCTTGGAAAAATTACCTACACAGTCCTAGTATACTTGAAAATAGTCAATTACTATTAAACTTGGAGACAACATTTGTAGTTCCGGAAAATTTTGGCCTACCGTAATAATATAGCTTTAACCACAATTAAGAAAAATACAATTAATTAAGTTTGAAAAACAAATAAATAATAAATTTAACATTTAACATTTGTAAATTTCAATCCCAATATTTGAAATATAAGATTTTTTAATTTTTAATATTTATTTTAATGTTCCAACATAATGAACAGGGAAAGGTTTCCCATAAACTATTGGATTTATTGTTGCGCGTGCTTGATTGTCATAATTTCTACTGATGACTTTGACTTATATTTTTTTTTGTTAGCTCACGAGGTGTTCTAGGAGGGTCCCAACTGTGGGAAGGCACTTTAAGCTATTTTATGTTCTTCAGCATAACCCCACACATGGTTCAGTTCAGCCATAAACAAGGAAATGGATACTTTTATTATTGCGAGAAAGATGTTATAATACATTACTCTTACCATTTATATAAAATCAACCAAATAGATATTAATATAAAACAAAAGTTCTCAACTTATATTTTAACTCTTGTCTAATTTTTAAGATTCATATTTATTTTAAATATTAAAATATTATAAAATGATTATTTGAAATGCAATCGTGTGGAAAAAATATTAAATTAAATTCAAAAGAATTTAGAATAAATTATGTGTGATACAATCTTATTAAATAATTAGATCTAATTTAACAAAATTAAAAAACCATCTTACTTGATAAATATTAATACTTAATTGTTAATTTTTATATTTCTTATTCTTTCGGTTTCTTGTATATTTAAATCAAATTATGGAATAAGATTCGAAGCAAGATTGTAATTATAATTGTAGTTGCATAATTGTGATTTGTAGTAATTACTTTATTACAATTATAATTATATTTATTTAATCTATAATTATCATAATTATAATTAAAATGTGATTAGCAATTTAAACTTTGATAAAGATCATAAATGATAATTCCATCCATCGTTATGAATCGTCTTCTACGTTAATAGGTCATCAATCAAGGAAAATCTGTTCTGCTTTCCTTGGAAAATAAAAACTTACACCGACAAATAAGTAAAGTAGTCATCCAGACCTGAAAAAGACGTTTGTGGCTCAACTTAAAAGAGGAAAGGATCAAGAAAATAACATATCATCGACTTTTCTGTTTTATTAGACGACTTGGGACCATTCTTCTACACAAGTGACTTTGACTAATTCCAATCTAACTAAAAAATTCTACTTTGGGCGGCTGTTCTCCAGATATAGATAAGCAAATGCAGGCTTCTCCTTCTCCAAAGCTTGCAACTCATTCAAAATAGCCTCGTTTTCTTAGTCTGTTCCAATGATGAATTGCAATAGGTATCTCCTGCTTGTAGCCGTAGTTGTTCTTGAGGTCTTCCTACTGTTACGACACCATAGTTGTACTGCAAACAGGAACGACTGCAATTCTTCTTGCGGAGATGTATCTATTAGATTGCCGTTTCGCTTGAGAACAGATCCCAAAGGTTGCGGTTTTAAATCCTTTGAGCTTGACTGCGAAGACAACCAGAAAACGGTGCTGTACTTATTTTCTTCTGCAAAATATTACGTACGCGAAATCAATTACGCAAATTATAGCATTCGAATTGCGGACACCGGTGTCCAAAAAGATAACTGCTCCTTACTTCCTCGTCATCCAATAACATGGAATTTATTACTCTCTTTGAATATGCTTGAATTGTCTTCCAATTATTTTGAGAACTTGGTTTTAGTGCGATGTGTAAATCCAGTAGATGATTATAATCGTGGGCAATATTTAGATACATCTTCTTGTAATTATTCTTCCTCCCACTCTTTACATGGCGAATATTCCTATGTAGTCGTTGGTGAAGTTAAAGTATCAGATTTGATGGATTCTTGCCGTGTAGAGATGACGACGCTTCTGCTGGTTTCATCTGAGAAAAGATTGCTAAGTTACAGAAACAACCTAACTTATAAAGTCGTCCATGATTCTCTGCTATTTGGCTTCCAGCTTTCTTTTCATGATTTTTGCTGCGATAATCCTTGCAACATTAAAGCTGATCGTTATCTTTGTCCTACTCGAGGTATGTTATTCCTCTTCTCTGCTTTCAGTCTTTTCTTTATCATTATTTCAAATTGTAGCTATTATTATTTTTGTTCAA
>JANKOE010000001.1:41641635-41667327 GCA_026284465.1 Erythroxylum citrifolium | reverse complement strand
CTTTCTTTTCCTTGTACGTCATATGTAACTTTGAAAACAATTTAAGAGAAAGTTTATGTTCAAAAGCTAGCAGGTAGTAGAAAAGGGTTGTATGGAGAGTTTTAAAGAGATTGCAATGGCCATCGAATAATGAAAGAAGAGAAAAGAAGAGCACAAGAGGTATATACCATGACCATGTAGTGTCTGCTGTGTATAATAATAATCATATGAGATCATCTTTTTTTGCAGGATCTTATAACCGGATCATCGTCAAGAGAAGATCAAATGGAGAAAAACCCACCTCGAGTTTCATGTAAATATGCAAGCAGACACACCGGAAAGATCAGTTACACCGTCGATGAAAGTGAAGATACCATAGAGTGTTCTGGCAAGTATTGCCAGTCCTGCACTGCTGGGTTGATAGCTGACTGTATAGCCCTTTGTTGCTGTCCCTGTGCTTTGGTGAATCTCTTCACTCTGGCTTTTGTTAAGGTTCCATGGACAATAGGACGGAGATGTTTGGGAAGAGTGAAAAAGAAGAAGAAGAACAAAAACAAGAAGAAGCCGGAAAGTGATACAAAATGCAAGAAAAGCAGTAGCAGTAGTAGCGAGGGTGACAATACGCTGGTAGTGGAAAGAGATGAGAAATTGAGAAAGATAAGGGAAGAAGAGGAAATTTGGGAGATTGAAACTGGGTTTAGTGAGGTAGAGGACATGGCTAGGTTCAGTGCAAAGCTTGAAGCAGAGAGGGTTTGGTTAGAGTTGTACCAAGTTGGTCATTTAGGTTTTGGTAGGGTTTCGTTTACTGGTATATAATTATAGGCTAAAAGATGTGATTATGGAAGTAATTATTGATATATCTACCTCCTTGTGTTTAAATGTAAAGCTTTAATTATCTTTAACCTCTTACTGTTAATTAAGAGTGTGGCTTATGGGACAAGAACACATTCTCCTATGTAAGCAATTAAATTTATGATCGAAGAAAAGTTATCGAAAGCAGTCTCTCTATTAGTTAGAAGTAATGTTACTTATTATTAAACTTTTTTCCCAGTCTTAACTATATTATTGTTGATGATTGTAGTTGTATGGTAGAAGAAAAGCTGGATGAAGCAAATGTTACATTATGTCCTTTTCATTTGGATGCTTTTTTATAGAAAATTTTTAAGAGGGTACCAAAGTTAATTTGATGGAGTGCACAATAGAGCATACTAAAACTTCATTTTAGAGTTAGTAATGGGTTCAATTTGAGGGTGATTTCAATTCTAAAGATTTTATCAAGTTTTAAATATAATTAAATTTAAATGAGAGGTTCGTTTGAACTTTAATTTTATTTGAAATAGTCTAAATTATTTGTCAAATTAAATATGAGTCATTTTGTATTGATTTGACCCAATTTTATAAAAATAAAAATTATTGTTATCTGTTTGACATCACATCATTAAATAAAAAATTCGAAAATCCTCGTTCTTAAAATCTATCCTGAGTTCTAAATGATTAATTTCAATTTTAATCTAATTTATCATTCCCTTAGTTAAGTTAATAATTTTCAATGATTAAAAACTCAAATCAATTCAGTCAATTTAATTTTTTATTTCGGTTTTTAACTTTTTAGTAATTAAAGTGGTCAGTTTTTATAAACTAATCAATTTTTAAAAGTAAAAATAAACTAATCATTTTTTATTTAAAATAATTTTTTAATTAAACTTCAAAATTTTCTATTAGTAAGGTTATTCTCCTTTAAGTATATTTCAAATTCTTCAATTTTATTCTATCTTTAACTAATTTTATAATAATTTAATATCGATTGAATTTTTTAGCATCCCGTTTCTGTTATGATGTTCCAACCTTGTTCTATTTAATTTAGTTCACACATTTGTGAAAACTCCACGTAAATATATAGATAAGATTTAATAAAATAGGATTAGAACTGATTAACTGAAACAGAGGATTTGATCTCCTACTTTATTTACCATTATTTTCATTGCAATCCTCTAGTATTTGTACTCATTCTTAGAAGGAGATCATGATGAGGCAGAATTGGGAGTAGGGACTTGATGGACCCATTATTAGGGTTTTGCCCAGTGAAGTGAAAACTTGGTATGTACACATACCACCTTTTTATCTACAATTATCATTGAAAAACTTAAAATTTTGATTACAGTTCTTTTTCTATCAAAAAATAACTTACATAATATATATCGTTGAAATGAAATTTTAGTGTAAATAGCTTAACTCTTAAATTTAATTTAATATATAATTTTGACTATTTTTATTTAATTAGTAAAATATATATTTATTTATATAAAGATTGTTTGATTCCATTTTTATTTTATTTTTTGTTGTGGTTTTTAATTTTCTTTTTTTTAGTTTCTATTTTTCTTTTAAACAAAAACAAAAACCTATTTATTTTTTAATGTTAATATAGTTGTATTTTTATTACCGATGATAATTACATATTAGATAAAAATTAAAGATGAATTATTTTTTATTAATTAAATTTATTTTAATCTCATATATAAGATTTATTAATAAATTATTAATCAAAATTTTTAAATATTAAAATAAATTATTTTTAATAAATTAATATCTATTTTAAATATATTGTAATTATTAAATCAAACTTTTATTTAAAATTTATATATTTTGAAGATTTTTTATTTTAATTATATTTATTAATAGTTACTAAATTCATTTTATTTAATCTAATTACAAATTAAATAAATTAAATTATTCATAAATATAGCATTAAATTAAATTATTCATAAATTTTTTAATAATTAATATAGTAATAATTAAATAATATATATTTAGTAAATTAGATTATAAAAAACAAAAATTCACTTTTATGAACCGAAAGAAGAAAAGTAGAAACTAGAAATTCAAAGAAAAATAGAAAACAAAAAGGAAATAAATGGAAACAATAATGAGTCTTCCTAAAGAGAAATTTAATATTAACTATCCCAAAAGATATATAAAAGCCATAACAGTAAGTATTTTAGTCTTTACTTTTTAAAATATATATATCAAATTACCATTATTTAATACACCACATTACAATTATTAGAATATTAAAAATTATATTACTTCATACTAAATATCTTATATTTTACTATTTCTTTGTGCAATAGAAATAAATTATATAACTATACATAAAATAAAATGAATAATAAAAATGAGGATTTTTTAATTTTTTGCCAATAATAAATATTCGAATATGATAATAAAATTATTTATCACTCCAATCAATCTTTGAGGTATTTGGAATGATAGTACCCTTCTATTTAATGGGCATTTGTGTACTTTCACATCAATACGACAATATAAGTGAGTGTACGACCCGCCAATTTTAAGGCCAACGATGACACTTACGGTGACTTACCTTAAAAACTGCCAGGTGGCTGCCCCTATGGGGCGTACGTTAGCGTCCTGCCTAAGGTTTACACTATCATATAGTTCTATGCGCGCAATACGCACCTTTCTTCGTTACTATAACCCCGCGTTCACAATTCTTAAAGAGTGTTCTCGAAAGCAAATACAGAAGACAGAGCGAGTCGCGGACTCAGTGATTGAAACTGAAAATGGAAGTTGAGCCGACTCGGATAATGATTGCGGTAAACGAGTCAACGATCAAAGGTTACCCACACCCTTCCATCAGTAGCCGGCGAGCTTTCGTGTGGACTCTCCAGAAAATTGTTCGCTCCAATACCTCCGATTTCAAGCTTCTTTTCGTTCACGTTCAAGTCCCCGACGAAGACGGTTCTTTCTCTCTCTGTGTCCCTCTAGAGCTAAGCAAGTTTGAATCTTCGAAGTTTTTGGGTCTTGGGTCATGAGCTATATTGGTTTTTGCACGATCTTTCTTGTGTTCTGTTACTGGTATTTAAGTCTTTATGCTGTTTGTGTTAATGACTGATTAGTTTAAGTTCTTAAAGATTGTATCTTTAGAGCAATTACCCATTGCAATGGTGGCGTGATAATTTAAACGTAAATGATTTGTGAAAGTGAGCCTAATACAGCCCATTTGATTCATTAGACCACATTAAACTACCTTAGCACTTGTTATCTATTGAGTTTCGTAATTGTCGTCTAAACTGTAACAAAACTGTAGAAGTTAGTTATTTGGACTAGTATTAGATAATCTATATAGATGGAAAGGCATAAAGAATAGTGAAGAGAACTATGTATCTTGCCCACTTCTAGATAAAGTACGTTTTCCCATCTATATAAATGGTGTTCCTTCTTCTCTGAACTTTCAGAAAACACCTTTTATGCATATAACTTTTGCCGGGTAGCAATGCATATATCCTCTTAGTGGAGATGTAATTTTTGTTTTAGGTAGCTTACTTGAGTCAAAAGTTTTTATATCCAAATTACAGTGAGGAGGCAAGTTATATTCTTATTACTTTGGTATTAGCTCTAGTATTTGTTATGCCTCTTGGATAATTAATTGATCCCTTGCCTTCTAATGTAGTGTGATGTTATTGTTTTCCCTCTTCTTAATGTGGTTTAAGCAATGTTACCTGATAACTGGTTCTCGTCCAGGTTTTGATGACATGGATAGCATATATGCATCCCCTGATGATTTTAAAAGTATGAAGTATAGGGAGAGGATAAGAGGCCTTCATCTATTGGAGTACTTTGTTAATCAGTGTCATCAGTTTGGGGTAACTGATATTTCTTGCTGTATACCTCATGGATCTTTGGAATTTTTTTAGTAACTGATATTTCTCATCTCTTGAATTTGTTTTTGGTTTCAAACATAATCTACCAAATGCTTGTAGATTGCTTGTGAATCTTGGATCAAGAAGGGTGATCCAAAGGAAGTAATCTGCTTTGAAGTGAAGCGAGTCCAACCGGATTTTCTAGTTGTTGGAAGCCGTGGTCTTGGCCCTTTTCAGAGGTATATTTTTTTTGTAGGTTTCTTCCATGCTTAAACATCATTTTAGATTGTGAAATGATTTGCCACTGTTTTTTGTACTGATGAACATGTACATGGTTATCATCAATACATCACTCATTTAACTGATACATTTCCCTTGCTGATCTTTTTCACAGGGTCTTTGTGGGTACAGTAAGCGAGTTCTGTCAGAAGCACGCAGAGTGCCCTGTGATATCGATCAAACGAGGTGCTGATGAAACCCCCCAGGATCCTGTCGATGATTGATTTTGTTCCAGCCAGTTTGGTTTGGATGGTGTGCTTACTGTTGTAACTTGGTGTTTGGACAAGCATGCCTTGTATAATAAAATAATTACTTGTTTGTTCATGGAAAATGCATAGAAGGGTACATAGAAAGTCCATGTTCAACACTAACATTTGCTCGGAATCACAAGACCTGTATTTCACTCCCTTTCTTTAACATTGTATAGGTTTTAATAATAATATTCCTCGTCAGACTTTCAAAAAAATCTGTAGCAGAACAAACACAGAAGGTTCTAACAATGTATTCTTTAAAGCAAGAAAACTAATCTTTTGTTTTCTGATCACTAAGACTCCAATCCCTTTCCAGTTCTCTCTCACGCTGTCAATGGTAAAAAACACGCTAAAGAACTATCCACAGGGAGCTGTTCCCCGTCCTTGCAACGAAAGATTAAAACTTTATCCTACAAGATATGTGCCCTCTGTATCATATTGGGAGTTCATGAACCAAAACAAGCTTCAATCCCCTGTTTCACATGAATTCCTTTGTATACTATTACATAAGAAGAAAAGTGTCCTACATGCCAGTAATAGCTCAAAGGAAAGACTTCTATCCTCTAACCTGCACATCGATTAATAGTACTATAAAGGAATACAAGTATGGTTCTAAACAACATGAGAGTACTATGGAACATCACTGTGAACCTTAAGTCCTTTAAGTGTCAACACATAGTGCTCAACTTCTCCAGAAGTCCTTTAATTTCACCTTGCAATTGAGATTTCAAATCTGGCGGCATTTTCCCATCTGCCGTCCCCAGCATTGCAGTCATCATCCCAAGCTTCTGTCTTACATAACCAAGTTCAGACACAACGCTAGAAGATGATCGTGAGGTAGATAAATCATTAGGGGTGATTGTCGTGTCCTTCGCTGGAAGAATTTGGTTTGGCTTTGATATCTCTTTGAGTTCACGGGTCTTGGTCTCCGCTGAGAGATAGCGAAGTCGGAAAGTTACACTAGCTGCTCCAAAGGGACTGACAAGTTGAGATTGGTTGAAAGCCTCTTCCGCATCAGAACTTCTAAGAAATACAATCCTAGCACAGTAGTTATTGTAGAACATTTCTGTTTCCTCATGACTTAAATCTCCATATTTCTGGTATATACTAACAAGATCAGTTTTCTTTGGCAATGAAGATCCAGGGCCAAATGTCACAAAAAGGGCAGCTGCTGGAGCTTTCTTGTCTGGTTCTTTGCTAGGTGGTGTTGTTTCCGGGGGATGGGCAGCTTGCTGCTTGTTAGGTTTCATTTCACCCTTTCTGATCTTTGACCTTTGAGAACTTTTATCAGGTGAAATGACATCAGCCCGAGTTTCCTCCAAGTTTAACGGGTCCACTTGAGATTCTTGAGACTTTCTCTTTCTCCCTGTTTGATGCTTGTTATGAAGTCTGTAACTGGACTCGTTGCAAGATATTGAATTTCTAAATGCAGAAAGAAATTCCCCAACCACTTCAAGGGAATTGTTTTCCTTCAAATTCAGAGGATTGCATGCAGCATACTGCACTTGAGAAAGCACTGCATTTGCAGGAACATTAACTTTCTTTGGATCAATAATACTCTGACCATGTTTTGTGGTTTGAGGATCATTCCCAGCATGAGGTTCCTGAAAGGGCTCATTTTGGTAGACCTTAGGATCTTGCAGAAGATGAGAGGGTTTCAGAAATTGAACAGTAGCTTTATTCATCATATCACCAGTCTGAATTTCAATTGAAGCCTTCGGAGATTCCACTTCAAGCTCCTTCTTTCTGTGCGCTGTCTTAAGGTCTGTGTAGGGAGGGGACAAGTATTTACTCCTCTTTCTCTCTCTTGGTGAAGAGCATTGCTCAATATACTCTTGTCCATCATCATGATCAATTCGAATGCTTCCAGCACCATTCTTGTTTCCTGCAGATTTCATTTCTTCCTTCTGGTCTTGCCCGCTAACATTTTCAACGGTGGAATCATTTTTCTTCTTTCCCATTGTCAAGGGTGTCTTCCCAACTTCCTTCATAACCACATTGGCAACAGTTTCAGGACTAGAAACTTTGGTATCTGATGGTACAAGAGGTGTAGAAAGTATTGTTTCTTTCCTCCTCAGTTTGGATGTCAAATTGTTGCTTCCTTCAATATCAGCTTCAGCACCAACTTTTATTTTCTTCCTTCCAAGGGAATATGCAGATTTGTCCAATTCTTTTCTTCCTTTAGCCGCATCCCCCACATTTATTTTGTCCTCTTCAGCAGCTTCATTACTGCCTTTCCTTTTCTTCCTCCCAGAGGAAGATGCAGACACATTCAAAATTTCCCCACCACCCATTTTGCCAGGAGTACTTTGCTCTCCATGATTTAATTCCCCTCTCACAATTCTAGGTCTACCTCGGCCTCTCTTCTTCGTTGTCTCAGCTAATGCTGTTAACTTGATAGACTCACACTCCTCTTCAGCCTCATCATCTTTCTTACTTTCAGCAACAGCATCTACATGGCCTCCCAGGATTTCAGCTATGCTTTTCTGTTTCCTTCTTTGATGCTGATCATCCCCTGAACCCCCTCGTGACTTCGGCAACAAGCTCTGATCTGTTTGACCATCTTTATGACCTCTATGTGGAGAAAGCCAGTCTTCTTCAATTGGTCCCCGAGTATTGGCTTCCACTGCACCACTAGCATCACCCAGACAAACAATCAAGTTGCTTCCATCGTCTTCAAGGCCTGGAATTGGCTGCGGATCTGAAAAAGATGGTAGTTGGTAGCCTCGTCTACGGTAAAAAGCTGACAGCCAGCACTTCAATACGGTAAATTTGAGAATATTAGTATCATCAGCAACCTGTGCAAAACCTTTCAACACAGCAAGCAGTTCTGATGGTTCAAACAACACAGCAGAAAATCTTTCAACCCCACCTTCAGGAACAAGAAGCCCTTCCTTAATACCTGCATTGACAGCCAGTGATCTACCAACTCCAATGAAATTTTCCTTCGGTGCACAGGAGCAGGTAATCTTAAAGTCCAAAAGCCTGCCAACTTCTTCCACTGCCTTCTCCACTGCAATGCCAAAGTTCCTTGAGGTATTCTGCATTGACATCTCCACAAAATTCTCGTAAAAAGGCTTCAATTGAGATGGATGGCACCATGCAAATGTATGATCTCCAAAGTAAGCCACAAGAATTCTATCTCCTTGTTTAATTTTCTTGGCATAATCAGACGCATCAACAGGATCATAAACCCGACCAGGCCACCATGGATGACTTTTAACCTTACCCCATACAAAATCACCCTTAGCAAACTCATGCCTCTCACCTCCCATATCGTCCTCTACATCCAGCTCCTTCTTCCCTCCTAAATTCCCAGATTTCTTATCTGCAGCGCCACCTTTTGCATTATTCTTCTCATCTTTCTCTATGGCATCCAAAACAGAACCAAGCTTTCTCAAACCCTTACTCTCCTGCATCTTTAATAAAGAAGACACTCCATTAATCTCAGAATCCTCAAGACCCCCAACTCCATCAAACAAAGGATTAATCTTTCCGTCTTCAGAATCACTCTCACTGAAGTCCTGACTCTTCTTGCGGTCCCTACCACCAACGCTGAAACCTTGTTCTCTCTTTACGGAGGTTCTAACTCCATTTTCTTGGGTATTTCCAGCAGAAGCAGCTCTATAGCCATATTCGATAGTTTTGGCATCTGGGTCTAGGGTTTTAGGCGGTTCTTTTCCAAGATAAGAACTTTTAGGCAGGGCTTTACGTGGGGTTTGAGAAGCTTCCATCTTTTTGTTCACGACCAAACTTTATCAAGCAAACAAATTCAACCTCCCACTTCAAAGCTTCACAACTGAACACACCAACCAAATGACATGAGAAACAAACAAAAGAAACGTGAAAAATCAACACAAGATTATCAATTCCATCTAAGAAAAGAGAAACGAAAATTTTCATTTTTCTTCAACTGCATATACGTAGATATTTCTTAATATGTACAAGAGGATGGATACTTGAACTAAATTAAAAAGAAAAAACAGAACGAAAAGAACAAATAGAGATATAACTAAAAATAATAATAACTAAAAGCAAAGTACCTGAAACACGAAGAAGATGGAAATGAAATTAGGGTTTCCAATTTTATCAGTCCATTTTTTGCTCAACTCAAAAATCTAAACAAAGAAAGAGTAGAGATAGAGAGACGAAAAGAAATAAAGTGAGAAATAAAAAGTCCAGAAATTGAATTTGAAACTGCTGTCCGTATGCGATATATTGGAAATTGTCGGAACCAAAATATCGTGCTCAAAAAACCGCGAGATGCGAGACTTAAAATTTATTCTGGCGGCAAATTATTTTATTTTCCCTCTTTTTTTTTCTTCTGATGTATGCCATTTATATGTAAATTAATATGCATAATTAAATTTAAAATTGTAATTATTCATATTTATTTAAATTTTAAACTTCATTAATTTAAATAAAAATTAAAAGATAGTGTAAATTATTAATAAAAATTGATATTTTTATATATTAAATTAAAAATTATATAATTTTTGTTTTTAATTTTTTTATGTCGAATATTATTTTCATTTTGAAAATGTTGCTTTTGCTGTCCGGACAGAAGGGTGTTATTTTCTGCTTACTGTCTCCAGAAAATAAGGACACGCGCTCTACGAGCATGCTAAGTGGCAAAATTGTCACATTTGCATTCCTGGTCACCTTAACACCGCGAGTTGACAAGATTATATACTCTCAAACGTGGGGAATGAGCTGACTGTCGTAGGAATCAAGTTTAATGGAGGAAAAGGACAAGTTACTTCATCGCTATATACGTGTCTGAGACGCGGAGCGGAGGAATTTCGTCGCAAAACTATCTTTCGGAACGGCGTCGTAGCGTTGAAATGGCTCATCTCGTTTTCTCTGCATATTTTAATTTACAAATAGTAAAATAGAGAAGCGAAATTTAAGAAAAATTAAAACTAATTGTATTTTGAGCCATTTTTTAGTCTGCAAGTTGGCTTCCTGACCTGAAGAATCCAATTTAAAACGACGTCATTTATTTAAAATAGTCCAACCGAATCTTTTTCCACGCTTTTAATATTAAAAAGGGCAAGGAAATAAATTTTATATTTAAAAAATGTTTTCCAGTAAAAAAAATTAGAGAAAGGTACAATAACTAAGCAACATTCTACAAAAATAATATTTTTCATAACATAAAGATTGAAATGAAAAGTTGTCGAACCACAGAAGAAGATCAAAAAGAGATGCTAATGTAGCCTTTGTGAACCAGATTCATAGTGTCTTCATCTGCAAAGTCTCTTAACACAGGAGGGAAAAAAGTTAAACAGTTGAATGCTTGATGTAGTGATCAGCAATGATGTCTTTCATTATTGTTGCATCAAAACCTTTCCTGGGTTGGTTGGCTCAGTTACTATGGTATAATCGAAACAGAAATGGGACAAGATCCCCAAAATATCTTTCAGGAATAGTTCAAAGCTGAAAAAGGTTTTTCCCACTTGACCACCAAACCCTTTCCTGGGTTGGGCAATCCAAGACAAGAAAGTTCCACTTTTACACAGAACTAAAGACACTATTGCGAAACAAAGTTTCAAAAAATTTCTACAGCGGGGACTTGCGAAAATTTTCAATAGATTAAACATTTTACCTCACTGTACAATTCCAACAATTAGCCGATCATCAACATACCTTGCCTACTCTTTCTCCCCTGAAATTGCAACTAAACTAGGTAAAGATTCTTCCTCCCCGGACACTGCACTCCGGCTTGGCTCCTCCTGCTTTGGTGATCTTTCGCCTGACACAGAGGTTGAGCAGGGTTTAGGAACTTCATGCAACTCCATCAGATCCATCTCTCCGTCTCTTTCTGGATGCTCGTGCTCTTCATTTCCAGATGCAGAGGCTTCTTTAAGATCCATTTGTGTTGTGACTTCAGCTGGCTGTGTATCAACCTTTTTAGGACCTTTAGGGGCTGCTAGAGTATTTTCCCTCCCATCATGATCCTTGTTCTGAGTACTTGATTGTGCCCACATAAACTGTAAATTATTACCCTCCCAACATTTACCATTTGAAAATGCCCTCTCAGCTGAAAGGCGAGTAGTGAAAGTCACACGAGCCGATCTACTTCTCAGGCTCCCTGACTCTGACTCATCAATATCATCACAAGGTTCAACATCTTCTAGTTCCACGCTAAACAGCTCGCCATACGAAGAGAAATGTTCCTTCAAGGCAACAATCTGGGAGAAAATAAAAGATCAGTCTACCATAACATGATAAACTGAACCTTGACGATCATGCAACTTAACAAGATACTATAGAAGGACTAAGCCAGTGCACACATATCGAATATTTAGTCATAGTTTTGAGAGAGAGAGAGAGAGAGAGAGAGCACATACATTTGTTAAACCAGCTGGCAAAGGTGGGAGAATTCTAAAAGTTGTAGGTCGGTTATCCAGCTTGTATCTATTAACCGTAAAAGGATGTCCTGCAGGTGCAAATGAACGAACCGGTTGCTTTGACCCCAGTGATTCCTGTAGTCCCATCGTAGAATTTGCTTTTGGACTAAATAACACAACATTATCTGCTGACTTGTTCCTTTCTAACGAAGACTCAGTATGTGGCAATACTGCAGTAGGAACAGAATCAGAAGACCTCGGAACAGTATCTTTTGCAGAATCCGCAGCATTTCCCAGTTTATGCCTCTTGGCAGCAGGTTCTGCCACTAATTCACCCTTGACTCCTGTAGCCTGCAAAGACCAAAGTCGAGAACAAATTAGGGAAGTATGCTTCTACATATGATTCATTTACAGAGAACATGCTAATCCCGATCTTTATTAAAGAGTCTGAATAAAAAGGTGCGTCATTCTTTCTCGTCCACTATTTCACCCACCAACAGATTACTTCTATGCTGACCAATTTCAGACTGGCATTTGTACCCCGTTAAAGAAAGGAGCAATTAGCTTTCATACTAGGCATGCATCTTTCAATACAGATCATGAATATGCAGATAAACTATTACAGTTTAGCCTTTCATTTTCTTACATAAATCACAAGCAACAAGTATAATCATATATCACTGGGGAATTGTAAGATTACATGAACGGAGAGGTGGTATTACCTGTTTCTCTAGTTTATTCAACTGGCGCCTGAAGTCATTTCGCTTTTGGTCCAACAGCTCTTGTTTCTTGCGAAGTTCCTCCTTCAATTGTTCTAAGCTCTCAAGCTTTTTCTGCATGGGAGGAGGAGTTATGGGACCATTTGTCATGACAGGCTTCGAGTGATCAGCTGCAGTAAGAGAAGGATCAGCGGGTGGGGCAGTAGTATTCACGGAAGCAGTAGTTTGTGAATTATCTCTTCCTCTGTTAGTAGAGGGGTGATGTTGAATAGCAGCAGTTCCTAAGCCACGAGGAGGAATAGGTACACTACAGCTATTACTCACACCTTCATCGGGTATATTATCCCGATTGGCCCATCGTAACTTGATAAACCGGTTACCCATTACAGCATCAGGTGCCCTCAGAGCAGCTTCTGCCTCTTCCCTTTTAGAAAACTGAACAAAAGCTCGTTCGCTATTCAGAGGAATATAGATATCAATTACCTCACCAAATTTTTGAAAATGAGAAAGAAGACTCTCCCTTTTGTTGCTTTTCTGTGGAATAGCATTGACAAAAAGAGTACGCAGTGCTTTTTGAGGTGGCCTATGCATATTATGCAAGCTTTCATTTGGTTTCTTGGCAGATAAATCCATATATTTTTGGCCACCATCCTTGGTAATAATCCGTTTTCCTATCCAAGAAATACCTGATCCATCTTGATCTTCTTTCGGTCCATTCTCCATACAAGAGGTGCTTACTGTTTGATCAGTTTTGTCTTTCACGACTAACCTATTTTTTGAACTACCGATTCTACCCCAGACAGTTGAACTTGTATGTGAACCAACATCGTTTCTAGTGTTTTTAGCAGGGAAGTCAGTATCAACACCATCATATTCCTTGAAATTATGACGACCAGAAGGATCAACACCCATCAAGGCTCCAGTGTTATCATTTTTGGGTGAATGTAGTGGTAAGACTGGACTTGATGTTTCAGGGATACTTTTATTCCATAGAGGTTGATCTGGATCATACAATTCTGCACCACCCAAGCTAGCAGAAGTGGAATATGCATCATTCAAAGACACAGTCTCATCACCAATTCCAGACTTGCTGATTTTGCTTTGCACTCCTTTGCTGTTCATCATTGTGGTTGAAGAAGTACCAACAGTGGGCAGAGCCCCTGGTCCAGTAGAAATTCCAAGTAGATGTCCACTTGGAAGAGAAACAGGAAGATTGAACTGAGAAAGGCTCTGCAAATTGGCATAAAGAACAAATTAATAGTGGTAAAGTGAATATGTTCTCAAATCAAGAACATATTCCTAAAGTAATAATATCGCATATCCAACTCAGGAAGTTCCCAGTACAGCAAGTTCACTAAGTCAATTCAACCAAAGAGATTAAGCAGAAAGTTAACAATGTTAAAACATTGCACTCCCTGCATGCCGGCAACAATTTTACAGCATCAGGAACTGTCCGGGAACGGCAACACATTAAACATCTTACTTTGGTTCCCTATGAAAATTGATCTGACAATTGACTCAACCATTCAGGGATCCCCTCAAAACTTAGATAAAGGTAAATATAATCTCTACATAAAAACTATCATCAACTACCTTACCGACAATAACAGTGACTTAGAGGCACCCACGGTAAGTGCAACAACAAAAACAAGACCGTGCAGAGCATAATCAATTGAAAGGGGGGGGGGGAACCAACAGAATTTAATTGTTATGTTTCGTATCCATTCAAGAATATTGAAAATACCAACTAAAAAATGAACTGGACAATGGACACCCTAGCTTCATCACTATATGTTCTTTATAGCCAAATAGAAACAGTATATATTTCTCAGAGGATCTAGGAAGGCAAATCTAATTTTCAAGGGCATATGACATCTATTAGACTTGAAGTGGACATTGGGACCACAAAAGAGCCAGCCAAACCCATAAAAATTGCATACATCAGTACTACCCAGAACAGAGTGCATAATAAAAAGTGACCGAATCCATTCAATTTATAAAATGCATAACTAATTCTTAATTTTTCAAGGAAAGCATTTCAATTTGAATAGAAATGAAAATATAATGAAAAACATCAATGAAAAATGGCTATTTTTGCACACCTGAACATCGTCAACAACAATGCGATTGATACCATGCTCCATTGGGCACATATCACCTCTGAGACAAAAACCACGCTCCTCAAAGTCTCTGCACCTTTGACGAGGAATGCCGATATTCAATGAAGGATTTACAGCTGGCCTGAAAGATCCTTGCAAAGTAATAGGATGAAGTGCGTCAATGGCACCATTTGGCATTCCTGGAATCAATCCAAATGCATTCCAGGAAGCAGTCTGTGTATTTGAAACACTTGGCAAACCCCTTCCTGAAAAGAGACCTGAACTGATGGGCCCCTGCTGAACCATTTGAGAAGCAATATCAACTGAGTTGAACCTACTATCGCGTTGGTTCCAAATACCGGAGTCCCTTCCTCTTCCCCTAACAGGACCAGGATCTCCAAAGAACATCTGACTTGGATTGATTCTGTGATTCAATTCCTGAGGCATTCGAGACAGGGATCCAGGGCCAGAGCGTCTTTTATCAAACTTTGTGGCGTATTTCTCTATAGGACCAAGGTTATAATTTTTCCAGGTTTCACTAGCTTGAGAGTCATTTTCCTGGAAAGGATGACCAATTTCAAATTGTTTGTTGTGCCTCCTGTATGGCCTTGTAAAAGTTGATTCAAAAGAATCTTTCTCTAGTGATTGAGATGTCTCTCGTCTCCGATGCTTGTGGTTACGATCATCATCATCCTCATCACTAACTTCCTCCTCCTCAGGATCACTAGTGCAATCAGACGAAGAAAGGCCCTCTGGCTTTGGAGGTGAACCTTTCAGCTCCATTAGATAGCACCGAGAATTAAAGCGTTATTTTATAGCATTACAGCACCAAAGCTGATATGGAAATGAGGCTGCGTACTCTTCAGCAACTTGATAAGAATCTGAAATCAGGAAAAAGAAAATAAGTGAATTAACATAAAAACAATCGTCTAAGTTCTTATTATAAACAAAAAAGGCAAAAAGTTGTAGCAAACTCATTGCATTGTCCTGCTTCCATCAGGATAATGATTCAGAAGAACATTGAAAGAGGTAAATTTCAAATAATATCATTACATAACACCAAAACGAGACCCATGTAGAATCATCATATGTATTCAACATAGCACTAAGCTGAGAGACATCAATGATAATGATAGGGAGTAAATCCAAAATGCTTTTGATGCTTGTATTCAACATAGCACTAAGCTGAGTGACATCAATGACAATGATAGGGAGTAAATCCAAAATGCTTTTGATGCTTGAGCAAAATAACAAATACACTTCACATCCAACAGTTGTTGCCTGGAGGTTGTTCGCAAGTTGTCACAAGTCTTCTTGCACACATTAAGCAACAATTGCAGATCATCGGAGTTCGAGCCCACAATGACGGCTGACATCAATGATGTTAACTAGAACTGTAATATTATACAACTCCTTTTATGAATGATTATCAGCATGTCTAGTGTTTTTCCTCCTTTACTTAGCTTCACTTTTGTCTTTCACATCATTAAAACTATAGCTCAGCTAGTTTCAGAAATAACTTACGCAGGCCATACACTATCTGGTAGAATGGTGTTGAAAACTATGGAGTATATGACAAAAAGAGTCTTCAATATTGGAAACTTTCAGCTGCTAATGCTTTGTACTGATCTTTGCTATATGAAAAGCATTTACAAACTTAGCACATCGCATATAATTAGCTGCAGAGGTACTTATGCATTATACACAAGAATTACTTAAATAAGCACCAATATATAAGAGGAAATTAGTAAACTTTACGCTATTATGCCTAAAACAAGAGCTAGGCGAAGAACCAGCCATCAGCTAGTCCCAAGCTTGAGCAGCCCCCCGATGAAAAATTGGCAAAAGAGTTTATATATGATAGTATACCAAATTTATGATGCCAAAACCGATTCACTTATTATCTGTCCTTTTCCTTGTTTTTAAAATATTAATAAAAAGAAAAACAGGCATATATGCCATAATCTAGAATGCACATGATATGCATCTTCAAAGTACCCAATCATTCTCTGAACATTGAAAACAAGAATTTTTAAGAGCTTCACATTACTCTAAAAACTTGTTACCACCAATTCGTGCTTCAAGTGCTTAGATGGATGAATTAAAGGCTAATATATTTAATGAAAGACAGTGAAGTTTTACTTTATCAATTAACTACATTTACGAATATAAGTTCCTACCTAAAAAGTGCATGCTAAAACTCCTAAAACGTTTATATCAAAAAAAGTAATGTATATAATGTTAATTTCAAAAGGAAACATGCAAATGGTAGACTGAATGCACCATGCATTCTGCATGTGATTCTATTGCTGAGCCTCTCAAAATTACTACTTTAAGTATCACAATTTCCTAAATTATCCATCAAATATCTAAGCTACTGATGACAAGAAAATGCCACAGGAAATTCCCGTCACTAGCCATCTCTTCTTCGAAAGACTGTGTCATGTATTAATAATTTACCACATAATCAAAGTGGCTTCTCTCAAATTTTTTGAATTTATATCATGATAAGATATCAGAAACAAAAGAATAATCTATTGACCAAATACATTTGGCAAGCAATAGATAAACTATGTGTAACCTTGGTTTCAACTGACTTCAAGAATAACGACAAAAGTAAATAGGCAAGCACAATAAAACGACTGATCTCTTTAGAGAATAGTAGATAAAGGTGGTCCTACAACTCCGATTAAATATTTGCACTTCGTGACCCACTACAAGTTCAAGTAGAATCTGACAAGAAATAACCTGAATTTTACAAATGTACTAGCCATTAGCTCATTCTCAATGTACTAGTTTAAACATAACCAAATAACAACCTTTACGGGATCTATTATCTGGACACGTGAGTTATGATTTCCTTTACATGATACACTCTCAGCATAATAAATTCAGTTGTTGACCACCATTACGATGCATATCATGAGATAAAATGTCACAGGTCTTATGGTGTGACAGTTATACTCATCTCAACTCAAGTTGATTCTCATATACAAACACACATATGTATATACCCTAGTTTAGCTACATCAAAGTTTCAACTCAAAAGTGGGATTCCAGTTCTTGAAATGACAGAGAGAAAAATTACACCACAACCACAATCCACTCAACATGCTTTATACGGAGAAAAATTTTCAAATAGAAACCGTACTGGAAAGTACCTGAACTATTAAGCTGAATATAACACAGGATTCCAAGGGGGAAAAAAAAGAACAGAATTAGACAAACACAAGCTCTGGAAACAAAACCCTAACCGAAAAAGGAAGAAACGTGAAGACAAGCAAGCTTTGAGAACAATTGCTGAATACGTGCATTCATTATCTATATACCGATACAAGGATTATTGTTCTACAGAAAATAAAAGTCTACAAACCCAATCGATATGAAACGAACTAAAATCACGAAAAAATAAAAAGAAAACAACAAACTTCAATTCGAAGCCGTATTCAGATATTAAGACAAATAAAAGAAAAAACGAAAACAAAATTAGAGAACCTTCTAGAAGAAATCGCGAGGAGCAGTGACTCAAGGTTTCATCCGATAAAAAAGAGGCGAAGGTTATACCGCCGCAACCGAGGAAGGGTATTAGGAGAGGTGGAGGCGGGGGGGCAGGATCGTAATAAATTGGTAATCGAGGGCTGAAAATATAAGAAAGAGAAGGAGGAGGAGAGAAATAAAGAGATAGAGAGGATGGGGGTTTGGGAGTGTGAGTTAGGATCGTAATAAACTGGTAATCGAGGGCTGAAAATACATGAAGAAGGAGAAGGGGATAGAGAGGGAGCTTGAAGCTGTTGGAACTTGGAAGGAAACAAAGCACAGGGAGGATTTTGGTACCTTAGAAGATTACACACACACACGTTTATATATATGTATAAATAAATAAATGTGAAGACCAAAACAAAAATGTGGAATTGCGTTTTTAGCCCCTTACATTTCTTCAAATTGTAGGTTTAAGGACAATAGGTTTGGACTACTGTACTTTTATTTCTGAAAAAATAAAAGAAACTTCATTAAGAAGCCCATTATCAGCTAAGGCTGAAGAAATATTTACTTTTGTCGTAATAAATATTAAATATTTAGGTGTATGATTATGAACAAAATTAGAGAGACATCCCTAATCATGTGATAAGAATCGTTTATTTCTATTTTTATTTTTATTTTTTACTTTTAAATCTAATAAAAATTTATTTGTTTAATATTTAGTTTCTGAATTGCTTTCAATTTTCAATATTTTATTTGAATTTTTGTTTTCTCTTTTTTATTTTGATTTCTTAATTTTCAAAAATTATTTTTGTTTTTTGTTTTTATTTTTTATAATCTGATTTATTATCAACTAAATATATTATTTGATTATTTAATATATTAACTTTAACAAGAATTGTGAATATTTAATTTTACCTAATAATGTTATTTAAATTTTATTAACTTAAATAAATTATATAATATTAATCAATTTAATTCAATTTAAAATCTTCAAAATATATAAATCTCAAATAAATTTTATTTAATAATTAAAATAAATATTAATTTGTAAATAAAAGTTAATTTTAAAATTATTTATTTTAATAAACTAAAATAATCTTATTAATAATTTGTTAATAAATGTTATATAAAAAGATAAAAATAAATTTATTTAATTAAAAATAATTTATCTTTAAATTTGATTTAAATGTAATCATTATTCATGATAAAAATATAATTACAATGAAATTAACAATAAAATAAAATATTATTTTTATTTAAAAGAAAAACTGAAAATCACAATAGAAGTAATATCAAACCGTCCTTAATTTTTTTTGTAGGGTTATTGAATTACAAAAATATTTTAAAGTTTCAACATAATTTTGAATTTATTTGGATTTTAAATATTCATATTTAAATTAGAATATAAGTTCTATTAAATGTGATATAATCTATTAACTTTATTTTAACAGGCTTATCAACAACCTATTTCTTTTTTTTTTTTTTTGGTCAGAAAATCAACAACCTATTTCAATCGCACACTATTTGGCAAAAAATGATTGAAAAGCACCCTTCATTCGTCCCCAATTAAATAAGAATGACGTCATACATACGGACAAGAGGACAACATTGGAATCTCATAAACCTTAGTGTGTAATCCAGAGCATGCTTTCAATTTCTTACAGCCAATTTCTAGCTTCACTTTAACCTGCCAACTCAAAATCCTGTCTTTATTCAATAGGGAAATTAACTTGAAACCCTGGAAACTATATCGGATACAGAATTATACAGTCTAGGAAAACAACAATGATATGCCACTTCTGAGTTATTGTATGTACACACAAATAAGACTGACTGACACTCATAAAGCAAGATCCAACCAAGAAACAAGCATGAATGAGTATAGGAAAACGAAGGGTAAGCTGCAGAGGTATAATACCGGCAGGGAAAAGATATAGTCCATGCTCTCCAAGCAAATAGTCTCTCTAGGCAAAACAAGTCCAGGTGAAAAGTGATAATTCTATACATCGGTATGAATCGAGACAAATTACCGACCAAACCAGGCTCCTCTCGGAGGCTGGATATCCCCATCATTCATCAGCTTATCCAGTACTATATTCAAGTCAACCGACTGACCGTTTTCTGTCAGCTTTCTAACAGTTGCTCGGACATGTTCTCTTGGGAATCCCATACTAGAAACTCTGTCCACTACATCATCAATTGGAACCCTGTTTCCATTTCCAGAAGAACCAGACCCACCACTAACACTTGAAGCAGTTGGCAGTGCATGTGGTAATACCCGACCTGCGGGAAGCTGTGGGTATCCACTTCCACCACTTGGAGGCATAGCTGGAGAAGAAAGTTGTTGCTGTTTCATTGCTGGGTTGCCACCATATTGAGAAGGTGATCCACCGTAAGCATAGGGTTCAGTAGGTCCAGTTGGTTGGCCAAATAAGGGAGGAAACCCTGCACCAGATCTACTGCTTTGTGTTTCATACATGGGAGAAGGAGCTCCGTAATACTGTGGTGCAATAGGGGCCCCACCTGGTGGTTGAGAGGATGGCTGTACACCTGGTGGGTAGTTATGAGAGGGAGCGTATGACACCTCTTCAGGATGCTGGCCTAATGAAGGTTTATGTTGAGAAGCTTGGATTGGCTGAGAATACTGAGGTTGAGAGGGAGGTTGATATGGTTGATGTGGTATCATTGAGGGAGGGGGCGGAGCCTGCTGAGGTGGAGGTGCTTGGTATTGTGGTGGTGGGGGTTCTTGAGTTTGAGTAGGACCATAGTAAGGCTCCCGCTGAGGAATGGAAGCAATCTGGTTCTGAGGGAATTGATTTGGAACTGCAGCTGGTGGAGCCAAATTCTGTTGAGGAAGAGATGGAGGAGGGACAGCAGGTGGAGGAACAGGAACAGGAATGGGAACGGAAACGGGAAGAGGTGGAACTGACTGTGGAAAATTGCCAGGAAGAGGAAGCTGTTGATGAGACTGTGGAGGAGCAGATGCCCCTTGCTGCACAGATACATTCTGTCCGGTGTTTTGGGGTTCTGATTGCTGCTGGTCTGGCTTTGAAGCTTGCAGTTTTGCAAGCTCCAGTTGAACTTCCACTGTATCTTGCTTATCCTTTAAAAGTTGCACCACTGATTGCACCTGATTGGTGACACATACAAAGAAAGCAGATCACCAACAAATAGATGTAAAAAAGCTGCTAACAACTTGAGAAATGAAAATTAGTCTCTGATTTGAGACAAACAATGAGAAGAAGAAATTGATGAAACCTTGCTTTTTTAAAATTTTAGCCTTAGCTTGTCAATGACAATTTTATACCAAGTTCACTGCACTAGATCCTATATTTACAAAAGGATGCAACTAGTTTTTACTTTCTATCTTTCATTTCAAAAATTATTATTATTCTTAACAGCTTTGACGGACACGGCAACTTATCAATAGTAAATACGAGTTTTACTTCTAATACTAAGAAAACAGGTTGAGGAAGGAAATGATAAGTTGCTTTCAACCACAAAAAAAAAATCAAGTAGGGTTCCCAAAGGTGTTAACTAAGTTCTGTGTGACACTCATGCCCTAAGCATGATGAAGCACGACATCCTCTCAGCACATATTTTGACCAAAGGATAAGGTTGTGGATACAAAAACCAGAAAAAGGTCAAGGAAAAACAACTGGAGGGATAAGGAAGGTACCTCTCTCAGAATATTCTCCAGTTGCCTCATCTTCCCATCAGCACTTCCATGATTGTTGCCAACAGATACTTTCAAATCATCCATAGAATTCTCAAGGTGATGTGTCCTGCTCTCCAACTGTGTTAACCGTCCATTAACACCTTCCAAAGCATGCAACAAGTTGTCAACATGTTTCTTCATTGTTCTATCAACCTCAGAGAGAATAGTTGCATCAATAGCATTCCGATCCTTCTCTAGAATCACTTTGGCTGGTTCAAGAGAGTCTAGAGAAGCATAACTCTGCACAATAATAGCACTATCTTAATTATTCTCAAAGAAGATATAATAATATACAGACAGCAATTGCATTGAAATAAAACTTGGAAGTTTCACATACGCAATTAAGATCATATCAGGAAGGCAAATGAAAAGATGAAAAAGAAGAAGAATAGCACAAGCATGAGACAATATACTTGTTAACATGAATGGAGAGAACTAACATGACAGTTTTTCCAGACTGGATTTTAAGCCCAACATGAGATCAAGCAAGAAGAGGACAAACAAGACCACCTAGATGTGTTCCTATAGTTATCGACTTGATAAATGTCTTCCTTAACATTCAAAGAACTGCTCAAACTCTATCCCTACTCCCTCCATGCGCTACGACTGGGTCAAAGATTTTATAGAAAATAAAACAGAACAAGGAAAGACACCCAAATTATCAATGAAGCCAAGATTCTTAAGTAAAAATCAGCATCACATTGAAAGAACTACTGAAACTCTACGCTTACCCACTCTACTCACTAAGATTGGGTCTCAGACTTTCTGGGAAGCAATACAGAACAAGGAAAGACATTCCAAATTATCGATGAAACCTCTCTTAACTAAAAATCATTATCACCATTAGTTTCAATTGCCCATTCCCACTCTTATGTGTTTGATCCTAAAAGTAGGCCTTCTATGTTCAATAAACAACTACAAACAGAAGCGAACTCCCATTTTTAAAATTGCACCCAAAACCAAGCCAAATATTTGTTAGCAAAAACCCTAACCATATCGAATTTGATCCTATCGTGCACAGTCAAATGAACAAACTTGCAGTTCAACAGTATCCTTCTCGGTCCAGCCATAAGCAGGAAAACAAACTCAACAACAAATTCTCACCATGGAATTGGATTAAAATCCTAATCCCTTAAAACATCTTACAGCAGCAACCAGACTTGGGGAAATTTAACATCAACCACAGCTCCAAATGTTACAGTCAATCAAATGAACCACACAAACCCTCCCCTTCCCCCCCACGAAAAAGAAAAGAACAACAATCAAATAGTTAATCAAGTCCGTCTAGAGTTTATACGCTCACCCGCATAGAAGAGACGTTGTTAGCGGCAGCCGAACCAGATTTAGAATCTGAGCCCCACCCTCTAGCGGCGGAGGCAGAGGCCGGGGGAGATGATCCACCGACACTGGCGAAGGAGGAATCGAGAGTGAGGGCGCCGACGAGGGGGCGAATCGGGTGGAAATCGTAGCTGGGGAGGATCTCGTCCTTCTTGATGGCATTATCGGACTCGAAACGGGCGTCATGGTCGTCGTTTTGGGGGTGATCCATTTTCATTAGATCGAGGAAGTCTTTGGTGATGTGATTTGGTGAAGAAGAAGTAGAGGAGGCAGTTAAATCCATTACCTGTTTGTCCATAAACTGCGACGTATTCATCTCCTAAGCTTAGATATCAGAGAGACAGAGAATATATAAAAAATCTATGGAGGTGGACTTTAATTGTTATAAACAAAATAGGAAATGAAATTATAATATTCTTTTGGGTATTGAGGATAGGAATAAAGTGCGGGAGAAAGATCGCTTGTACGTGACTAAAAATTGTTGTGCAAGTGCAACTAGAGATGACAATAAGGCTCGAGCCTGCTCCGAATTTAACAGGTTAGATAGGGCCCGAGTTTAGCTCGACTCATAAAGATATCGCTTGTACGTGACTAAAAATTGTTTGTGCAAGTATACTTAGGGACGGGAGCTCGAGCTCAGCCTAGCTCGATCATCCCCCGCCCAAAGTCAACAGGTCAGATAGGGCTCAAGCTCAGCCCATCTTGCCCCTGGCCGACTCGAGGTCAACAGATCAGTCCAAGTTGACTATAACTTGGGCCTTATTTTCTGGCAATCTAAGCTCAGCTTATGGCTTGACAAATAATAACAAATTGACGTCGTTTTGACATTTTATTTTAAAAAAAAATAGGTCAGGCGAGGCTTACTTATGTAAGCACGAGTAAAGATTACCATAGAAATGGCGTACGTAACGAGCGCGAGCTTGTCATTCCAGTTGAATCTATATCTAGAGATAGGACCGAGAGACTCAAGGAGGCTCTCTATATGCATGTGGGCCAATTTGTAGAGAGGATGGAATGCACCAAGCCTATTAGAGGAAAGCTATTTGAATCATAACCTAAATTGATTCACTTATCTCAAATCCTTACATTTGACTCACTTAGGACTTGAAGACCATTATATTAAGCTACGTATTATCACTTAAGCCCAAGAAGAGAGGCACGCTTATGATCATACTTGGGAGCGCATTGGAGCAGGCCTATGCGTGTTTTTTATTATTATAATTTGGACTTGTTTTAAGTTATAATTGTTTTGGGCTTCCATATATTAATTAACCCAAGTCTTTTATTATTTAACCGAGGTATAAATACTTATGTTTTAGGATTTTGGAAAACAACTTTTGATCATTTTATTTCGTGTGTGCCGTTGGTCATATTGAGATGATAAACCCCTCTTGTTCTTATCAACTTAGGAATTGAACATCACTTATCAACTGAATCAGATTGTGACGTGATTTTGATCCTAAACAACTTTCTTGGTTTATTCTTTACCCATTATCTTGGATGCTCGAGGCAAATTCTTCGTGAGGTCTAGTAGATAAATTTGAAACCTTTGCATATCAGATTTAGTTTTGGTTAATTCGAATTTGCCATCTTCTTGTTTCCTTGAATCTGAACTTTTCCATCTTTCAATTTTGTGGGAGCGCGTTACCTTCTGTCTCTGACTTAGTCAAACCTCAAGAGTTGAGCCAGGCCTGGGACCCTAATAATAGGGGTTAAGTCGAGCTCGAACCCGGATCCTTCCAATTGCCAACTCTAAATATACTTCGAGCTTAGGCTTAAGCTATATCCGGAATTTTATATTCAAAATTGGGTTTGGTCTTAAGCGTAATTAGACTTGAGGTTCTATATTTGAATTTAAGTCTAATTGGGCTCGAGTAACCCTAAGTTCGATCAAATCCAATCGAATTTATTCTTTTTAGTTTTTAAAATTTTGAAAATATATCATTTTATCTAAAATGACATCATTTTTTTCTAACTTTTGAACTTCAATATGAGCTCAATCTAAGGTTAAACTCGATTCAAATTTTAGTTAAATTGGATTGAATAAAGCCGAGTTAAGCCCGAAATTAATTGTCAAGCCTTTAAGCAAGCTTATTTATAAGAAATGCTACTAATTTCGAATAAATTAGTTAATTTAATCAGATAATAATATATTCAATTTAACCATATAATAATATATTCAATGATTTTATTGTAATTGTGTTAATTAAATTGAAGTTTTTTTTAAGAATGTAAAGATAAATCTAACAACTTTAATTTAAGATTTTTATAATTATAAAACTATTTGCAATTAGTCTTAAATATGATAAAAAGAAAGAAATATATTTAGCTCTTAAATAATAAATTAAATTTGATTTAATTGAGTTCATATTTAAAATTACCACGAATAACAAAATTTTCAAACTAAGTTAATTATAATAGATTCATTAAATTAAATCAAAATTAATATATCAAATTATGTTCAATAGAAATTAGCTTTAAGTTTCAGACTTAAATTCTAATTAAAAAAATATCGTACTTGGCATCATCTATTGTTACTCCTAATTAGACCAGTCTTAAGGAGTTTTATGTTTTATTTAAGAATGTCAATGGTTCGTGCCGCATCGTTTTTGGGCTGGGCCAGGCCGACCTGACCACGGGCTAGGGTGACCCGTGGCCCTGCCTAACTACAGGTTGACCGGCCCATGGCTCCACAGGCCACGAGTAGGCCGGATCAACCTAGTTCATCATATATATATATATATATTCTAATTAAAAAAATATCGTACTTGGCATCATCTATTGTTACTCCTAATTAGACCAGTCTTAAGGAGTT
>JANKOE010000001.1:41602464-41618593 GCA_026284465.1 Erythroxylum citrifolium | reverse complement strand
TCGTTTTTTTTGAAACTTGTTGTGTACATGTCGTCCTAACTTGACTTATTACCATCCACAAGAAACTAATCAAACAATCCCATAGGCGCAGTTGAATTGGTAAGGGGTTCTTCTAGCTTAAGTGAGGTCGTGGGTTCGAACCCCCTCATGTATACAGCCATTTAAAATTTGGGGTCAGAGCTTTGCTTCCCGCAAGAGACCTACCTGACTCGAGCGATAATTAATCTAAATGTGAAATGGCTTAAAGGTGTCTTCCTATAATTAGGACTGGCCTAAGACCCGGTAGGCAACAAAAAAAAATGAAACGAATCAAACGTGTATGTCACTGACCAAGACTAGGGGCAATAAGACAGTGAGTTTGATAGGTGTCGGTGTCAAAACAGATGGTAAATATTCAAAGAGAAGGCAGAAAGTGGAGGCTTCTTCTCCGAATTATCTTTACATGACTCACCAACACCTATCAAACTCACTGTCTTGAGTTTCATCTTAAGTTCGATTTTTTCAGTTTTTATTTTAAATTGAAATTAAAATTTAACACATTTCATAGTTTTTTATTTTTAAAATTTTGTAAACTATAAATCAAATTAAATTAAATTGAACATTCTAAATTTGAAATCTAAAATTAAAGCTTAAATCGAATATTAAATCACAACTATTATAATTAAAATGTATAATTCTAGATAGGTTTCAAAAAGAATTGTGATTTATTGAACAACAACAACGACAACAATATTAGTGAGAGACTCGTTTAAATGCGAGGTATGAGAAGGTTCAGTAGTACGCAGCTTTACTCGTACCTGGTAGAAAGGTTATTTTTAATAGACCTACATATAATGCAAAATAATGATATTATAAAATAAAAATAAAATAAATAATATATAATGCACTACATAATACAGTACATCAAAAACATAAAAAGATTAATGATAAAAGATAAAAAAGTAAATAAATACACAAGCTAACAAAAAATTACAAGAATAAATCAAACCAGTCATTATAAGAAAATAATTAAACTAGTTAAGAAATTGCTTAGGATAAATAACTAGAAGTGAAGTACTACGTAATTAAAAAATTAAGGCTAACTATAAAATGGAAGACTCGAAGGAAAATATTTAAAAGATCTAAAAGAACGAGAAAGACCTCTTTATGAGAGAACCTTTATCCTTATCCTAGTACGCTAAAGTTTTCTATTGTGGGTCATCTTCTCGGTAAGTTCCAATAGAGTTATATCATTTTTGATCATTTCTTCTCAAACTTTTCTTTTTTCCTCTTACAATCTCTAAGTACTATTTTCTCGCATCTTCTCACTAGAATGTCATAGTGTCTCCTTTTAATATATCTAAACCACTTAAACCCCGTCTTTTTTAATTTTTCATGAATATATGTCACCTTTAATTTGTCTCTTACAAATACATTATTACCTTATCTCTTATAGTAAGATTACACATTATACGGAACATCCTCATCTTTGCCACCAATAACTTATAACTATGTACTTGTTTGATGGGTCAACACTTCGTCCCATATAAAATGACCAGCCTAATCGCTAAATGATATAATTTACCTTTAAGTTTGAGTGGTATCTTCTTATCACATAAGACTCTTGATGCACTTCTTCGTTTAAGTCACTCTGATCTGCTACGATAGACTACATCTTTATTGATCTCTTAATTATTTTGGATGATAGATCCTAAGTACTTAAAACGATCTTTATGTGGCATAACTTCTGAACCAATCTTTACCTCCATATCGGAAGCTATCTTATGACCCAAAAAGTTACACTTTAAGTACTAAGTCTTATTCTTACTCAATTTTAAAACATTTGACTTTAATGTATTCCTCCAACGTTCTAGCTTGACATTGACACCTTTTTTTGTACCATCCACTACGACAATATCGTCAACAAATAATATACACCACGACACATCCTCTTAAATATTCTTAGCGAGCTCATCCATCACTATTGCAAACAAAAAAAGACTCAATGAGGAGCCTTGGTGTAGCCTAATTTTGATAGAATTTTTTTTGTATCTCTTCTTATCGTGTCTACTCTAATCTTTACTTTCTCATACATATCTCTAATAATTTATATATAGGTTTAAAAAAATTCTTAACCTCTAAACACCTCCACATGATTTTTTTTAAATACATGTAATTTTTTTTACAAACCCCAATGCACAAAGCTTCCGCTTTAAGAGGTCTGGGGGAAGGTCATCAATTATACACAACCTTCCCTTTATATTTTACAAAGAGGCTATTTCCATGGCTCAAACTTGTGACCTACTAGTTGCTCAAAGGATCACCCTTTAAATCAATAAGAACCAAGTGTAGATTACTCTATCTTTCCCTGTAATATTTCATTAATCTTCTTAGGAGATGTAAAGCTTCTCTCGTGGACTTTCCTGACATGAAGCTAAACCGGTTCTCCAAGATAGGAGCATCCTTTCTTACTTTCTTTTTAATTATTTTCTCCCACAAATTCATAGTGTCCTATTGATCTATAGAGGAATTAACATAATAAGTCTTCACTCATATGACATTTTGGTAGATTTAAGGATCATATGAAAAGCTTGTCTAGCCAAGTAAGACCCTTTTCACTTAGTCTCTTCCATGCCTCTATGGGTGTCTCATCAGATTTTACTGCCCTTCCGCTCTTTATCTCCCTCGAAACTTTTTTTAATTTCTTCTCTTGTAATCTACCTACAATGAGTCAAGTTACGAAACCTCTTGTACAAGCTAAGATCATTTAAAAAGATGTTGTCCTCTATGCCTTCATTAAAAAGACTACATAAGTTCCTTTACTATATTCTCTTGGTGTTATTTTCAGCCGCGAGTGCCCTTCCTGCTTTATCTCTTATATAACAAACTTGATCTAAGTCTCTAGTTTTCTGAACCTTAGCTCTTTCTAACTTAAAAAATGTCTTTTTCTCCATCTGTAGTTTCCAGTCTTTGTTATAATTTCTCGTTAGCTCTGCCTTTAGTTATTGAGATTGTCTTCTTCACCTTTTTCTTAACCAGTTTGTACGATACTCTATTGGTTACTCTCTCTACCTCTGTGTTGTTATTCAATAGAGCTTTATAAACACCCCTCTTGATCTTAAAAGTCATTAGGTGCTCCTCGTTTTTTTTAAGAATTGGCTATCATTAAGTCAAATGTAATCGTAAGATCCAACAAAGCAGTCTTACTATCATTCCTATCCTTATATCTAAAACCTCCATCTGTCCATGGATACTCCTCCAAGGTTGCCCTATATAACTATTAAAGTCTCCTCCTAAAGTGAACTTCTCGTTATAGGAGATTTGTTGAATCACCTCATCCAACTCTTCTCAGAATTGACGTTTAAGTTGTTCATCAAAACCTACTTGAGATGCATATGCGCACACACCACATTGAGAACAACACCTTTTCTCATAATCTTTACGAACATAATCCTATCATTAGTCTTCTTTACCCTACAATATGATTTATAAGTTCCTTAACAACTAAGATACTTACCTTATTTTGCCACTTCGAACACCCTAAGTACCAAAGTTTAAACTAATTTATCTCTTTCGCTTTAGCCCCCATTCACTTTGTCTCATAGATACATGTTATATGAATATTATATTTGTCTAAAATCTCCGCTAATTCTAAAGAATTTCTTATAAGGGTTCCAATATTCCAATAACTTATTTATAATTTGTTAACATCTTCTTTTTTCTTAGACCCAAAACTCGCTGAAAGACTAGCCCTTAGCTTTATCATAGGTAGTCCAAGCCACCATTCCTATCCCAATTGCCAGTACAAGCTAAAAAAGACAAGTCCCTAAATGACTCCAATATTACTCGAAATAGGAAACAAGGATTATTAATAAATTCCAAAAAGGGCATCACAAAAAAAGGTTTGGCAATTACAAGTACACACAACCCCAAGCCAATCAAAAATTCGTTGGTCCAAAATCTTAATCACTACTAACAATTAGGATTATGCAGAACACTAAAATATAGTATTAAACAGATAAAACAAAACAAGCAAAATACTGGAAATTATAAACCAAATGAACTAAACCAAAAGAGATAGTATACCCAGACTAGATGGAAAAAAATTTTAAGAAAGCAAGTGCAAGGACCAAAAACATCAACAATACCCAATCTACTCAATAACTCTAAGCCCAATTAAAACTAAGCCACGTGATAAGCTTAAGGATTTTATGACAGCCTCGAATGAAAAGTTTAGTAACAAGAAGAACTAAGAAGCACAAATAATGGCAAGGAGAAACAAATCAAGTTGGAACAAAAGCAATGCCGACACAGAACTAAAGCTTTATGACAATCACATAAACCAAAAACCTAACATCCACACAAATGATAAATTAGTAGCCGTTTGGTTCTAATTTGTGGCAAACCAAATGATGAACTCAAAAACACTAGAGAGCTGAAGGAGCAACAGTATGAGCAAGAGCAGATATGTGGGGAGAAGCACTTATGGTATCAGTAAAACAGATCAAAACTTGGGAAACCCAAAATCAGATAAGTAAATTGAGAGTCCAGATCTTCTGTCCAATATTATGGTGTGTTATTGTATCCAATAAATCTCAACCATTTATTTATGTGGGGTCTGCATGGGACCTCCGTAGGTCCCACAAAATAAATGGTTGAGATTCTATGAGACAGAATAAGACAGAGTAAAATTAGACAAAAGATTTGGTTTCATAAATTGAAGATAAAAAGAGAGAGAGCAGTAGGCCAACTGTGATTTATTGACCGTATGCTAATTTGTTTAATAGAGGTTTACTACAACAACAACAACATTCAATAAAAATTTCGCTTACACATGAGATTTAGGAAGGTCTAATAGTACACAGTCTTATCTCTAACTAGTAGCTAGTAGAGGTTAACTATATAATAAATAGTTTTTATAATGAAGTTATAGTTTATTAATGAAAGTAAAGTGAAATTAGCACATAAAAATAAACGTTTTTTAATTTTTATCACTTTATTGAAAAAATTATAAAGTGAAGTTTTGTAAAGGAAAAAATAGTAATTTGTAAGTCAATTAATATTAAAAAATTAAAAGTTCAAATTTTAATTGTTAATTATTTATTAATATTTTACTTTATTTAGATAAACACAATTAAAAAGAGCTTATGCGTAGTTAGATGACTTACTATAAACCTTTTTTATATTCGTAGTTAACATAATTAATCATAAATTTTTATTTCGTGTTTCAATCTAAAACATCCAACAATAATTAGATTATCACATTCAAGATTCTTCTAGAAAACGACAATCTTTTAGAAATTATGTTAAGATTAGTCCACAATATTCCAAATTTTGAAAAGTCCTTTTCTTTTAAAATGCCGAAAGGAAGAAAGAAAAAAAGAAGAAGATAGAATTGTGATCGATAGCTTTTCATCCACTACTATAATGACAATGGGTAATATCGTGACAATTCCTCTCTGACCAGTAATAACAATGACCATGACAATGACAATAGTTTTAGGATCCTCTGTTAAATATTACTCTGTCTTATCTTGTCTATTGAATCTCAGTTATTTATTTATGCGGGTCTCGTATCTATTTATATGGGTCTTACATAAATGAATGATTAAGATTCAAATAGACAAAATAAGACAGGGTAATACTGAACAGAAGATCCAGACTCATGATAATGGTCGGGTCATACCTTGACCTTCCAAGGCTCAAGTTCAATTTGACAGTTTCTATTGTAACCTAAACTTGTTGTGAAGCTTAATTGAGTCAAAGATAATCAGGCCTAAGCCTCTTTTTGGTTGAACTTATACCAATAGAGTGTTTTTTTTATAAAACTTTTTCTAGAATAACTTTTTTAAGAAGTCAGTTGACTGTTTTACTGTTATTTAAAAAAGAATTTTTTTGAAAGAGTTTTGTATGGTTGATTCTTTGGCAATATAAAAATAAAAAGTACTTTTAATTTTAACTATATTTTATTTTGTAATAAAAATAATTTATGCATATAAATATCATTTAAAGTGTATTAAACAATATACAAAGCACAATATATTAATTATTATATAATTTAAAACTATATGAAACATAAATGAAAATATAACAAACCAAATCTTTTATATAATTATAACCTAAGTAAACTAATATTGAAAATGAATATTAAAACATATAAAAAAACTAAATAATATTATATAAATATCAAAATAAATATTCAAGTTGAGTAAATCGTTAAATACATAATAAACGGAAAGAAGAGTTTTTAGGTATTGTGAGAATTATGTGTAAAACATAAGGACAAAAGGGACTAAAAATAAGCTCATTAATTGATCTAAAAAATCTACCTAAAAAGTACTTTTTTTAGAAGCTCCAATTTGAGCTTCTTAAAAAGCTACATTTTGGCTACCAAAAAAATTATGTCTATTAAAGAAGTACTTTTTTATTTTACAGTCAAATAATCATTTGTGGCAGAGAAAATTACTTATTAATCTTTCAAAAGCTCATTCAAACTGACACTAACTCTAAACTAAGTGTCTTATTTTTTATTTCTTAAAACTAAGAAATTGAATATAATATATTTTTTAATTTTTGTTATAGGTATCGAACTTGAGATCCTGAATAACCCAGGGCCGAAATGCAATCTCTATCTCTAGCTCCAATTTCTGTGATTTCATGAGCACCAGCAGGGCTCGCCTAAATGTCATCTCTATCCCTTAACTCTCATATCTTTGATTTCATTAAAACTTGTGTTGATTATATTAACAAGATTGAAAAGGACGGAGCAAAGAAAAGTTTACCTAACTAGAAAACTTGATGACTTTCACGTTAAGCATCATATTTTCGACCAAAGCTATTCTAACAACCATTCAAATTTGTTTAAATTTAGTCTTAAGTTAATAAATTTAATTTATTTTAATCGAATCTAAATTAAGATATTAATTTTGAAATTAAAATTAAATATTACGATCAAATTTAGTAAACGTTCACAATTAGATTAAAAGGTAATTCTAATCATCTTCAAGTTTTATTTATAAAGTTATGGATGATAATGAGTCGGTTCATGAGTCATTCCCGTCAAATTTTTTTTAAAATAGAAGTGTAAAATAACATTTTTAATTAAATTCGAGTCTCGTTTTGATTAGCATAATTGAGTCTCAAGCCGGCTTAAATCTAAACCTGACATATAATTTGACCATTAAAAACACTTGAATCTACACTTAAAAGCAGTCCATTGCGATCCAAGTAAATCATTAAGTAGTCTCAGACCCCTAAGGCTAAGTTTAATCTGAAGTCCAATGTCCAACCAAGTTTGGCCAGTTAAAAATTCACATATGTATTTATTACAAGCAAAACGACGTCGATCGTCTTGAAAAAATTGCGTTTCAATTCCGAGTTCGTCTTGAATCCCAGTCAAAACCGATTTCGGAAATGAAAATCCTAAGAACATGTTTGTGTTTAACAAAAGCTGGCAATTGAGAAAAAATCTATAGAAGAGCTTCAGAAATTGCAGTTCTTGATAGAAAAGCGAAAGGCTTTAGTTCCCTCTTTGTCTTTTCCCTTCAAACCTACTTGATGTAAAGAGATCTTACTCTTCTATTGTTGACTTCTTGACACGCCATCAAAGCTAGGCAAGCTACAGGAATCTGAAGAAGTGCACGAAACTTCAAGTTTCGTTGCTTTATTAGACACAGAGCTCATTGAACTACAAGATCCTTTGAAGCTTTCTGGCTCTAGCATAGCTGCATTGGCAATAAACGGTGGTTGCTTTGGAATTGGAAGATTGTAGTCCTCACTGCGTAGCATATCAAGAACTTCCGTCATGGCTGGTCTCAAGGTAGCTGAAGCTTGTGTGCAGAGAAGACCAACTTGAAGCACACTTGACGCTTGTTGTTCTGGGAAATCACCTCTCAGCCGAGGGTCAACAGCATGAACCACCCTGTTTGATCTGTAGAGTTGCCATACCTGGAGGCCAAAAGTTTTAAAGAATGATCATTTCAAAGCTTTCTTTTTGTCAGGAATAGCTTGATTGGAGAGACATTTTCCTGGAAAGTTTTTGATAAGAGAGAGTTTCGTGGACTTACTGTCTGTAATAGTGATGCAGATTCGTCTACCCATCCATTGCACCTCTTACCAGTTACAATCTCAATAACGAGTACTCCAAAACTATAAACATCAGCCTTGTCACTGAGTTGTCCTCGTGTTAGATACTCCGGAGCCATGTAACCTCTGCATGAACCAAATGATTAGGTGCTGGTTGGAACTTTCAGATATGGATTGGATAAATGGAAGGAATGGAAGGCTTACACTGTCCCTGCAATTCCAGTGCTGAGATGAGTTTTATCAGGACCAATGGATCGAACAAGTCCAAAATCTGCAATCTTTGGAGTGAGATTCTCATCAAGAAGAACATTGCTGCTTTTGATATCTCTGTGGATTATTCTTATTGGAGCACCTCCATGAAGATAAGCAAGCCCCTCTGCTGTTCCAAGAATGATCTCGACCCGTTCCTTCCAATTCAGACTTCTGTTTCTGTTCTTATCTGCACAATTAAGCATTTAGAAAGCCATCACCAATCTAAATTTCCAACAGTAAATGAATCTGAAATGATGATGAGACAAAAAGATTTACCAAAAAGAAATCCATCGAGGCCCTTGTTAGGAACATACTCGTAAACCAGGAGACTCTCAGGACCTTCAATGCTACAGCCCAAAAGTCTCACGAGGTTCTTGTGTTGAATCCCGCTGATCAAATTCACTTCATTGAAGAACTCATCTACCCATTGCCTGGTATTAAAGATCAGTCTCTTTACAGCTACAGTTTCTCCATTTTGCAGTGTCCCCAAGTAGACAGAACCAGCTCCTCCGTGGCCTAATATCTTGGATTGACTGAAGTAATCTGTTGCTTTCTCCAGGATCTCATACTTGAAACACAAACTCGAATTCCTGAAACTGGTAGAGATTTTACCAAGATTTTTGCGCTCTGCATTTGATAAATCAGCAGTTCAGAACAATAAAGAAGTTAAGAACTCCGTAGATGGAGCTCTTACAAACATAGATGGAGCTCTTACAATCTTTTATCTGCCATTCATTTACCTTCTCTCGTCCTAGATACTCTTGCGTGGATAGTATAAGCTGCAAAGATAGAAAGCATGAAGAATGCGGTGGTTGCAAGAACAACAGCAATGGTGACTCTTTTACCAGAAAATCCTGAATCAAAGTAAAGAAAGTTCGTTAGTTACTTCACCAATTTCTTTAATTGAGCATGGAAACTGGAAAAGAAAAAAAACAGAGCAAACAAACAGGACCAGAAACATCTGCAATTTCTTGACAAAATAAAACACTTCAGAAATGGAATGGAAACTCACCTTTTCCATTTCTTGAATCTCCTCCTTCATTGTAGAACTTCTCAGTCGAGTACCTCAAGTAACACCCAGCGTTCATACCTCTTCCTTCTCTTTTTGGCAGACAACTTTTCGCAGCTTTCCCCGCCATTTCCAAACACTCTCTGCAGCCTTCTCTGTCAATACTGTCCCAACACTGAGCCAAGGCATAAACTTTCTCAATCCCCGCAACCCCGAATCCTCTTCTCTCCACAGCTGTACTAGTTGCATTACCAATCGCATACCCAACGTTGGTAACAAACGCCGACTTCTCAATATCATCTCGTAAACTCGGAACACTTTCATTACTGCAATTTGCAGTATCCAAAGCAGAGGACACAGACTCATGAAAGAAACTGTAGTTGTCATAACGTAAGAAGCAGCCATCGAGATAGATGCGAGCTGATATAGAAGGGAGGCAACGAGGAAGATTGGTCCGAGTGGTAGCGTAGCAGAGGAGACAATCGGTTTGGGAGAGATCATAGTGACACTGCGCTAAGGCATACAAGGGAATGGTAGAGTTAACATGGGAAGTGGCGAAATGGGCATTGGTTATGAGCTTCGCAAGATCTTCCATTCCTCTGACAAAAGTTGGGAAATAGACAGCAGTAAGTGATGTTCTTGAAGTGCCACAGTAGAGTCCAGATTCTGTAATTCTTGGATCAGACAGAGAGAGCGGGACAAAGATGGTGTGAATGAGAGCAAAAAGAAGCCATCTTTGAGTTGAGGGATGCATGGAAGCTCTTATCTTCTTAGTGAAGAAGCTTCACTCCATATGTTTCCGTCTTTGTGGACTTGTGGGTTATATGAAGGAACAGAGCAAGCAAATTGGTGGGTTGATAGAAAGAACATGAAATGATTCCCATCAGTCTCTATATTTTTTGAGTAGGGCCTATAAATTACGGATGAAGGTGTAGAACAGCCATAGATGTGGTCCAAATCCAGCCACCATCCATTGCCACATTCCTCGCATGCAATCCATTAACAACTAATATCCTCACGCTTACTTTGACCTTTCTCCTTGTTTGTACTCAAATCTCGAAAATTCGAAGTGTCTCCATTTTGTGAGTTATCTGTCTAATATTATGGTATTTTATTATATCCAATAAATCTTAGCTATTTATTTATGTAAGACCTGCATAGAACTCACATGAGTCCCGCAAAATAAATGGCTGAGATTCCATGAGTCAGAATAAGACAGAGTAAAATTGGACAGAGGATTTGGTTTCCTCCGTCTTCCCTTTAAGTCTTTTAAGTATTGGAGACTCTTATGGAGGTCCCTTTTCTTGGTTCAATTTCACATTTATTAGTTATGACTTTGGTAGCTATACCTTCTCCTTCTTTATTATCCTTCATCATCTTGAACACCAAAATTGAAAAGAACTAAACCAAGAAGAGAAAACAGTCAATTGATATGATAATGTTTGAATCAATGAGGTTCAGTAAACTATGAAGAAACCCTTCAAGCAAATGGTCCAAATGGTGAAGTCACTCCTCTTAAGAAGCTTCTAATTTAAATATTAAAAAAATGTGATGAGTTGGAGTCTATAAATGTTATTTGAATCATTGATTCATTAAATAATTAATTATTGATAAAAATCCTTAATTTGGTTGGACTAAGTCAAGTCCAAAAGATATGGTTATGTTAGATTATCCTTCCTACCTAAGATGCACCAAGCGCCCTATTTGCGGCTTAAAAAATATGCTTCTAGATTGGCAGCCATTTTCTGCCTCTAAAAGTCAGCAGATTCTGTCTTTGTTTGAGACTTTTTTGTGCTGTACTAAATTTGCATTGTCTTTGCCATTTTCATTGGGCTGGGGCCGAGCCAGACCCGGCCCATTTTCATCCTTATCGAGAGCAACTCTAATAATGAATTAAGTTCGATTCAAGTCTTAAATGTTTTTAAATAAGATTCAAATTCAATCGAGTTCGAATTATTGATCTCAAGCTCGAGCGTGCTTTCAATCGAATCAAAAAGTTTTAAATTTTGATGTAATGATTGAAAAACTTAATCGATTCATTCGGTTTAATTGTTAAAACTTTGAACCGTTAGTTTTTAACTTTTCGGTCTGATTTACTTTAATAATTTTTGTTGTTAAAAATTGATTAGTTTATTAATTAACAAGTCGTTTTTCATAAACTAATAATTTCTAATAAACTAAAATAAATCAATTAATTTTTATTTAACAATATCTTTATTTAATTAAACTTTAAATTCTTTGACAGATAAGTACAATCTCTTTCAATCATATTTTAAAATTTTAATTTTATTCAATTTTTAACCAATTTTATGATAGCCTAATACCAGTTGAACATTTTAAATCTTAAACCTTCGGTCTAGTTTTTAAAACATTTGTTTGATGGATCTTTGAAATTTTTTAGGTTACCGAGTATTTTTAGTTTTTATAATTAGGTTCGGAATGAAAAGAATTTATGAATTTAAGTACGATTTTTTTAAAATTTTAGAGGCAAATATAATCGAAAATTCAAACAACTCAATTTTTATTGATCAACTTCGACCGAATTGAATCAGACCAAAATGCCGACTTAGAGAGTTATCAACAAAAGAGTTATGATGAGACTTCATACAACAAAAATTCTTTATGTCATTCCCATTTAGGTTAGAGTTGGACCATTTATTGCAAAAGACTAAAGCTTTATGGTAAACGGTATTTATGATTGTCAACTTTCCTTATCTAAGGACTCGTTCTCATTCAAAAAGCAAAACCCAACTAGAAATGTCAATCTATCTACTTACCCCCACTATTGAAATTGAGGCAAGAGATTCAGAAACATCATATACTTCCAAAGCTAAAAGAGAATGATACTTTCCATGCTCCTGCTGTAGATATGCCCTACTTCACCTAACAGTTTATGGTTGTAACATCTTAAATTCATGGCTCCACATAAATGGTTGAAACTACTTGTCCTTAGAATTCTGGGTTTCAGAGAAACCAGCCATGGAATATGCTTGCCCGTCTGAGCTTAAAGAACGAAGTTCCATGTTCATGCCTGTGAAAGGAGGACTGGCTTGTCTAGGCAATTCAAGCTCATTTTTTCTAAGCATTTGAACTACTTCTGCCATGGTTGGCCCTGAACTTGGTGACTCTTGCGTACACAACAGACCAATTTGAACGACCCTTTCAACTTCTTCCATGTGTTCAACCACAATACTCTTGTCAACAATTTCTGGTACTGCTTTCGACTGGAAGTGTTTCCATGTCTGCAATATTTGTAAGATGAATAAGGAAACAAATGCAAGTGAAAAAGAAGATAACGAAAGGATTGTACAGATTCTTACAGAAGTAACTAAGGTTTCGTATGAATCCTCGGACTGAAACTTGGTGTTTTCGATGCCAGTCACGATTTCCAGTACAAGAATCCCAAAGCTATTGACATCCACTTTCTCTGTTAATCTTCCCTTGGCAATGTATTCAGGAGCCATGTAACCTCTTAATAAACAAGCAAAAAACTAAGTTTTATCAGGCTCAATAAAGTAGTATAAATTATGAATGTTCAGGACCTGCAAGAAGGTCTTAAGGTCTTACATGGTTCCTGCAATGGCGGTATTAGTATGAGATTCCATGGAGGAACAGAATTTTGCAAGGCCAAAGTCTGAGACTTTTGGTCTGTGTTTCAGGTCTAAAAGGATGTTGCTTGCTTTGATGTCTCAGTGGATGATTCGGAATTGGCAGTCCTTGTAAAGGTACTCCAACCCTTCAGCTGTTCCAATGATGATCTCAAGCTTCTTTTTCCAATCGAGTCCTTTCTTCTTTTCCGGATCTTCCTTCCATTGGTAGCAGAAAAAGTTTCAGAGAGTTTAGCAGGAAGTTAAATGAGAAAAAGCTTGACTGTTCTTAAAAAAGCCAAACTTACTTCTCAGAACTACATGCAAATATACTATTAAGCTTTAAACACGCCCTACAGGTTAGTGCAATACATTGGTTATTTATCATATAACTTGCACAAAAATCTAATAACAATGCAGTTAACTAAGATATCAGATTATCGTATCAAAATGTACTATGAAATTTTAATTTATACCAATGATTAAAAAACTTAACCGATTTAGCCAAATTAACCGTAAAAATTTTGAATAGTCCAACATTTTAGTTCAGTTTTCAATTTTATGGTTCAATTTACTTTGTTAAAAATTAATCAATTTATTAATTAATAAGTTCTTATAAATTAAAATTAATCAATTAATTTTCATTTAACAATTTTTTTCATTAACCTAGTAAGAACAATCTCTTTCAATAATATTTCAAATTTATTATTTGTATTTAATCTTTAGCTAGTTTTATGACGGTATAATATCGATTGAATATTTTAAAACTTAAACATTTTATTTTATAGGTTTAACTTCGAATCTAATTTTAAACAATAATTTAGATTGAGGTGATACAAGTTGAGATACTAATTAAAAATATTGAGTAAAATTATGAATAAAAAAAGTTAAAGGGTTAAATTAAAAAGTAAGTTACTAATTTCCTAAATTATCTCTATTATTTAGTTTTTTTCTCAACATTTAATCTCAAATTCAATGAATTTGTTACTATAAACATAAAGTTAAGAATAACTATATTTTAATAAATTTATATCAACGGTATGGAAGTCTATATATTAAAAAATAGAGAGCAAAATTATGAATAAAAAATTTGAATGGCTAAATTAAGACAAAGTTACCAAATCATTAAATATTTCATATGAGTCAAATTTTTTTCTCAACATTAAATCCCTAATCCAACAAATTTCATACTATAAATATAAAGTTAAAATAATTAAAATTTAATATGTTTATTATTAACTATAATAAGAAAATAAACTTTAGTTATATAAAATTAATGAATTATTTTACAATTTTAAAAAATTACGTAAAACGATATCAATATCAGTCGATATCAATATTGTACTCTTTCTCACCTTCTCTATTTTTAGTGTCCACTAATATTTTAAAAATCAGACCAGAAGTTAAATCAGTAAGACAAAAGGTTTAAGATTTAAATAGTTCAACGGTATTAGACCGTCATAACATAGATTAAAGATTGAATAAAATTAAAGAATTTAAAATATGACTGAAAGAGGTTGTTATTATCCATTGAAGAATTTGAAATTAAAAAAGAGATTGTTAAATGAAAAATGATTAATTTATTTTAGTTTATAAATACTTATTAATTAATCAAAATTGAGCAATTAATTAATAAATTAATCAATTTTTAACAACAAGAGTCATTAAAATAAATCAAACCGGAAAGTTGAAAATCGAATTAAAAAAATTAGATGGTTCAAAATCTTTAAAATTGAACCAGTTGAATTTTTTAATCATCTATTTTCACCAATGGTTAAAAAACCGGACCGGACCGGCCGGTCTGACCGGAAATGGTCTGAACCGGCCATGTGTCCGGTTCGGTTTTCTATAATAACCTTTAAGTTTAAAAACCGGCCGGTTATCAGAGAACCGGCCGGTTTGCGTACGAACCGGTTATTGACTAACCGGATTAACACTCGTGCTCTCCAGTCTCCCCTCTTTTCTGTCTTTTCTGTCTTCTGTCTTCTCTCTTCTCCATCGCCGCTACTGTCTTCTCTACGAGGCGATTTCGCACAGGAGGTACTTCGAAGGAGCCAAAGCAAAGGATGTAGGTGTGAGATTTAAGGAGTTGAGATTTTACGCACGGTTTTTGCTTGTTTCTTTGATTTTGAACCGGACGGAGATGGTTCGAGCGCTTGTTGAGAGGTTTCGAGCTCTCGTTGATGATAGCAAATCAAATTTCCGAGTGAGTTTTTTTTCCCCCTCGTCTGTTCTTCATTTGCATAACGCAGAATGTGTAAGCTTGGTTTGGTGGACTTGGCTGGAGTGGCTTTTGTCTCTTTTTCCTTGTTTTGTTGGGTTTCAGAGTTCGTCTTTCTGTTTTCTTTTTGAGGACAAATCAGATTTCATATCTTTTGTTGACTGCCCTCACAGCTCTCTCATGTCTGGGTAAGTAACCCTATTCTTCGTTTTCTAGCTTTCTTGGATCATCTTGGAGATTGCATTGACTTTGTTTTGTAGGGGTTTACCTGGATTTGTTCCGATTGCGGTAAAGATTGTTCCTTTTTACTTACCCATCTGATCTTCGGCTATTTTCATTATATTTCTAAGTAGTTCCATCGCTTTCATCATCTGGGTAGTTGTGAATATGATAATATACACGTTTTGTGAAGTATGTACCTTGGTTTGTTAGTGTATTGAGCGTATCTTGGTAATAGCGTTGTGATTTCTTTTCTGGGTTGGGTTGGGTACTGGAGATGGTGAAGGAATCCGATCAGTGTTAACTAGGTGATATTAGGGAACTGGCTTGAGGTATTGATTTTCGTATGAGAACTTGTATTTGGAAAAGAGATGCAGGTTTCCTTGGGTACTGGAAGGTCACTGGGTATACTCTGGATGGAATATCACAAGGTAACTTCAACTCTGTCTTGAATTTCGGTTTGCAATCATCTAGGAAGCTTTTACTTTTCTCTTAGTTGTTGGCTATTTGATCACAACTTTTTGTTGTCCACTTGCATACAATGCAAATGTTTCATCCATTAATTCTTTTTCATTTGATTTGGTTTACAATTTTCTACTTGGTGAAGAACATATTAGCATCTGAAGAATCATTTTCATTTTCTTTCCTTTTCAGTTCTACAAGAGCTTCTGTGCCAAGTTAGAGAACATCATCTGGAAACCAAAAGAATCTGCAAATTCCAGTTGTTTCGAAGGAATGAGTTGCTGATCCATTTTTATGATACTTGGTGAACCAAAC
>JANKOE010000001.1:41584210-41600128 GCA_026284465.1 Erythroxylum citrifolium | reverse complement strand
TTGTTGATGGCTACACAGAAGTCCTGAAGAGGACTAGGATCATAGGCAGAGGCAACTAGTGAAGAAGTTAAAGCCAAGAGACTGAGAAGAAGAAGGTAGTGAAGCTTTTCCATGGTTTACAAGACCAAACTAGTTGTAGCTCTTAGTATATGGCTTTTGGTGCTTGGTCGAGGGATGAGTAGTGGCACCTGTGATACATGCTATTTATAGATGACTTCTGTTGAATGTTTCTGCATTTTGTGTAGCGGCGGTAGATAAGAGCAAGTCTTTGAGGATTCTATATTTAAAAGAAAAATAAGTGGATGACGCACGGACAACAACTAATACAAGCAACTTGACCAAGACCGGGTTCTAGTAATGTAAGATTTGGTCCCGACTGTTTACTGGGTTCTTAAAGGAAAAAACCTACTGTGAATCGTTTCTCCCAGTATAATCATTTATAGTAATTTCTTAAATGTCCTCAATATGTAAAATTGTCAAGTAAGTTGAGGATTATTACGAAAACAGAATTACCTTGTCTGAAGCATGATAAAGGTTTGAAGGAAGACAACTTGCTTAAAAATGCTTTGGATTAAGTTTTAGTAAATTTCAATTTATTTAATTATATGCAATGTTGTTTTACTTATTTTAAGATTAATTATACTTTCACTTATTGTTCACAAATGAAATTGAATATCTTCGATATCGACAGCCTTAAATGTTTCAAACTGTGTGACTTCATTACTAAAACAAAGGACCAGGGATCATCGTTATAGGTTTCATCAGTATTACAAATCTTTTCCTATGCAAAGTCAAGGAGACATCTTCCGAAATGGATGTCTCCAGAAAATTGGAATAATTTGTGTTATTATTGAGTCTCTCCCAAAGTTTATGTTTATTTTCTTTCCCTTCACATTTGCTTCCATTAATTTTGTTAGATGATTTAATGACTATCTTTTTTTATTTATTTAGAAAAATGTAAGAAGGCAAAGGTCAAATAGAGAAAAAAATGAGAACTCCCCACAATTAAGGTTCCAAATCATTTGTTGTTGTCCGAGATGAATATGTTAGATCTTTGTTTACAAGTTATAATTATATCAATAAACACTATATTATTTATTATTTATTGTGCAAAGTGAGAAGAACTACATGGACAAGAGTGTGATAAGATTACAGTATACAAATTCACTCACTATAAGGAAGGTCAAGGATAGATGTTAGAAGAAGCGGAAAATAATTATGTAAATATAAAAATAGTTTAAATTTTAAGTTTATTTATTTATTTATTACTAATTAATAATATCTACATTAAATATTGGTTCTATTTTTTTAAAATTTCAGAATAAGATGCAAAAGTTATAAAAATCAATGTTTGAGGGGAATGAGATAAATGTAGAAGACATTTGCAATACGTACTTGCTACACAATCCAGTTATATGAAAGGTCTTGGGTTTGGCTCTAACCAATTGTTTCATCGTCATCAAGATCAAAATACATTCAACGTCTAGAAAAGTAAAACAGGTCACTTAAAATTAAATTACAACATACTAAAAAAAGTTAGCCAAATATGAAAGGTACCTCAAAAATTACTTAGCCCAGATTATGTTAGCAGTGAAGATGAAAATTAATGGTATTATTTATATCTCTTATACTTTTTTCTTTTAATTCTTGTTTTTATTATAATATAGATTTAATACTTTTCCTCATATTACAAACTTGAAAAAGTTACAACGGGGCTGAGTGATTTGAATTAATTATATCTTGTAAACCAATCTTTTTATTTATTATTTTGTATATAAGTATTGTTGAAGTTGTAATTAAAATCTTATACACAAAGAAATTTAATGATATTTTATTTTTATATAGAATGCTTCAAATTATCGATTATTTTTGTATAATTTTTAATAATTAAATATCAACAAAAATCTAAATATTATATACCATAATATGGACTAAAAATGTAACAAATAATTATAATTCAACATGGTATAACATTTCGTTAAAATGTAGATTAAAAATTTGACTACATTTTATAAAATGTAGCTAAAACCATTTGGCTATGTTTTAAAAAATGTAGCTAATAGTTTTTACCAACAAAAACTAAACGTAACCAAAAGTTATTGGCGATGATTTCCCAATACGTAAATAATAGTTTTTCGCTACAAAAATAAAGCGTAGGTAAAAGCTATTGTTGACGTTTAGCCAAAATGTCACTTATAGTTTTCAGCTACAGGGATTTGACGATGAAAATAAATCGTCGCTAATAACTATCAGTGACGATTTTTGGACCTTTGGCTACTATTTTTTGTAGCCAAATGTCCTTTTCATTGTAGTGTCAGGAGGAGATATAAAAACCAAATGTATCATAGAGTTTGCTACTAAGTCGAAATGATATGCAATCGGACTAATACGTTACAACACCTTATAAGGATAAAAAATGAATGAAATAGCTTCATAGAAGATTGAATGTTTACAAGAATTTAGTTATAAGGCTGAATAACCTATTCATATATTAAAATTCTCACTGAATATGATGCTTATTAACTTTTTTATTTTATTCTAGCTTGAACTACTACAAGATTATCCCTTAAAAGTTGTATCATTTTGTCTCTATCAAACAATTATTTATATATACTAGATCAACAATAGAAAAATTAGGAACATATTTAATAAGTATCTAGATCAACCTTAGAAAAATTAGGAATATACTTAATTATGGGAGGATGTTGACCATAAATTGCTTCAAAAGGAATCATCTTAATAAAAGAGTTGTAAGTGGTATGTATTATACCATCATTCTACTGCAAGGAAGCCATTTCACCTAGTCATTGATGAAGTATCAGGGATAGGTGTTGCAAAGGTTTTCCTTTGGCAATGAACTTATCCGTAAGACGCCACTACTCTTTTACACGACAGTCTTACTTAGGACCTTCTAAGTAAGACTCAACTTTCCCACGTGATCGTTGACCAACTATCGAGTTCTCAAACACCTCACGACTCTTACAGTATTTAACTCTCACACTTGCAAGAAAATTACGGAAGCACTATAATAGTAAAGGCAACAACAAGAATAAGAAAGAGATACAACTTAACAGCCAACCTTCATTACTTCCCTCAAAGTACACAAAGGGATACTCTCTCAATCTCTGTGTCTCACAACACTCTCCTCTTAATTCTCAGAGCAAGACTCAAATGAGCTATTTATAGGCATCTCTAGATGACTAAGTTATAATCCTAAACTAGCTAAGATTACAATATTATCCTATCTTATCCTTATCAGATTACATCAAACTAACCAATAGATGACATCCTCATCCAATTAGGAATCTATCTAATAAGATTAAGAAACATCATAATAAAAAGATAAAAGATTACATTATCTAGGAATGATTATCGATATAAAAAAAGATCTCCTCTATCTTCAGATGATCCTTCCATATGATCTTAATCTCTTAAAGTTGATGTACATCCACTGTGATCTTATCTACCACATCATCGAAGATCTTATCTCTATCTGTCGATGATGAGTTATCCAAGCTAATAATACATTGGTCCGTCCAATACTTACCCATGCCAACTCCATTATCTATGGTTCGTCCATTTGAGCATACACTAAGTCCTTAGTCCATCAAGAACTTAGCCTTAGTCAAATCAGCTCGTCCATGGTCTAAAACTCTCCCAAAACTCACACCATGCTTGATCTACTTGTTAAGTAACCTTTGAACTTTCGTATATTCCTATCATGCGTGTGATCCAACTAACTTTTCATTTGAAGTCTGTCTCAAGCCTTCTTTTGGTCTCGCATCCGAATCTTGCATCTCATCGAAGATTTATGCTAATGTGCACCAATGCATGCCAACGCTTGACATTGCCCCTTCTCGTCCTTGCCTTCTTACAAGTCTTTTGTCTTGTTCCGTTGTTAGGCGTGTCGAACATTAGTCAAGGCACACCAATGCCCGCACAATCCCGCTATCACGAATTAGGTCTAACAAACTACCCCCACCAGAAAAAATTGATGCCCTCGTCGAAATAATATGTGGACACTCCTCTAAGTGTGGTTTCCTCGAAGACTCCTTAGTTATTAGCACATCTCCCACGTACCATGTTTCCTCTCTATCGGATGTCTCCTCGCCTTTTTTCAGACGCTTTTTCACAAGGCCCATTAAGCTCAACATAGCAAAACCGTTGAGGTAGACTTCTTCTGTTAAGTCCTCTCCATCTCTTTGATCCTTCATGACCATGGAATTTACTTGCTCCTCACCTGCCTTCCATCTTGGGCATTCTCGAGCAAAATGTGGTCCTTCACAAATGAAACAAGCAATATCTCATTTTGTTTGTTTCTTACATTGAGAAGATTTGCCTACCATTCCACATCCCACCATTTTTCTTACCCTCGTAGCTAGTTCAAATAGGTGGTGACATTTGAAGATCCATCAAGGCATCCGCAACTGCTATCACACTTGGGAGGTCCTTCACATTCTGCCTCCTATGCTCCATTTGTGCCTAACCTTGCAAGTTGTTTATGAAGTTGAACAACTTGTCCTCCTCTGACATGTTCCGCACATCCAACATTAAAGATATGAATTTCCTCACATACTCTTGCATCAAGTTGTCTTGCTTTAACCTCTTCAAACCTTTCCTCGCGAGCCATGAACAATTGTTAGGGAGGAACTGTCCGTTAGCTCCTTCTTCATCTTCTCCTAAGTGTTGATGGGAGGTCTCCCCGCACTGATATCATTGGTAGTTTTCGTTCTCCACCACAACTTTGTATCCTGCACCAAATACACAGACGTGATCGACATATTCTTCGAGTTGGAAACCTTTGCCACTGCAAAGTATTGCTCCATATCCCACAAGAAATTTTCTTGCTCCTTGGCATTCTGCTTGCCGTCGAAAACTTATGGCTCTCGTACCTTCACCAAAGTGCTTTCAACATGCCCAACATCCTGCGTTGCAATGGGACGCCTTAGGATTGTGATCTCGAATCTAGAATCCTCTTGTGCCTTCATTAGCTCGATGATTTGATGCTGCAACTGTTAGATTAGCACTACCAACATCTCGACTCGAGAGTTGTAAGAAGTCGCCTCTTTCCCCCTTGAGGAATCGACCCAATGAGTGGCTCCACTCGGTTGACACCTTCTGTCAAATTTCTCCCTCCTGCCATATCAAAATTTGGCTCTGATACCAGCTGTTACAAAGGTTTTCCTTCGGTACTGAACTTATCCGTAAGACGCGCCTACTCTTTTGCACGACAATCTTACTTAGGTCCTTCTAAGCAAGACTCAGCCCTCCTACGTGATCGTCGACTAACTATCGAGTTCTCAGAATTCCAGTGTTTAACTCTCACACTCACAAGAAAATTATGGAAGCACTAAAATAGTAAAGGCAACAACAAGAACAAGAAAGTGATACAGCTTAAAAGCCAACCTTTATTACTTCCCTCAAAGTACACAAAGGAATACTCTCTCAGTCTCTGTGTCTCACAATACTCTCCTCTTAATTTTGAGAGCAAGGCTCAAATAAGCTATTTATAGACATCTCCAGATGACTAAGTTAGAATCCTACTAGAACTCTACTAGCTAAGATCACAATCTTATCCTATCTTATCAGATTACATCAAACTAACCAATAGATGACATCGCCATCTAATTAGGACTCTATCTAATAAGATTAAACTACATCACAATAATAAGATAAAAGATTACATTATCTAGAAATGATTATCCTTATCCATGAAGATCTCCTCTATCTTTAGATGATCCTTCCACATGATCTTAATCTCTTAAAGTTAATGTACATCCACTATGATCTTATCCGCTACATCATCCAAGATCTCCTCATCTCTGTTCGTTGATGATGAGTCATCCCAGCCAATAACAAACTGGTCTGTCCAACGCTTACCTATGCCAACTGCATTAGTCATGGTTTGTCCACTTGAGCACACACTAAGTCCTTAGTCCATTAAGAACTTAACCTTAGCCAAGTCAGCTTGTACACAGTCCGAAACTCTTACAAAACTCACTCCTTTCTTGATTTACTTGCTAAGTAACCTTGGAACTCTCGTATACTCCCGTCATACGTGTGATCCAGTTAACCTTTCATTCGAAGTCCGTCTCAAGCCTTCTTTTAGTATCGCATCCAAATCTTGCATCTCATCGAAGATTTCTGTTAATGTGCACCAATGCTTGCCAACGCTTGACATTGCCCCTTCTTGTCCCTGCCTCCTTGCAAGTCTTTTGCCTTGTTCCATTGTTCCGCGTGTCAAATATTGGTTAAGGCACGCTAATGCCTGCACGATCCCGCTATCATGACTTAAGGGTCTAATAATAGGTTCCCACGCAACCTCATTGTATTTTCATCAAAAGGACAACAACACTAACAACAGTACAAGGATGTCGCTCGACACAAAAACGAACATATATTTTAAGAATATACATAATTAATTATTAATAAAAATTATAAATGATTTAATTTAATAATTATATTATTAAATGTAATAAAATTTAATATATCTTCAAAATATATAAATCTTAAATAAAGTTTAATTTAATAATTAAATATATAAAATCAATATTAATTTAGAAATAAAAATTTAAATTATTTATTTTAATGAAATAAAAATATATTAATAAATATTATATAAGAGATCAAAATAAATTTATTTAATTAAAAATAATTTATCTTTAAGTTTTATCTAATATGTAATTATTATCAGTGATAAAAATATAACTACATTAACATTAACAACCTAACAGGTTTTTGTTTTTATTTGAAAGAAAAACATAAACAAAAAATTAAAAATTAAAACTGAAAACTACATCAGAAAAATTGAAGTAAAACTAAACGGTCTCTAAACTTATTTAAAAAACGTAAAGTCGAGTCAGGACAACCCAATCTGTCTGTGATCCGTAAAATTGGGGGCCAACTACAAGCCGATCAACTTATGGTTGGGCCAAGTAGGGTCAGAAGTAGTCTGAGCCTGATCGAGCCCATTGTCATCCCCCAGTGAATTGATATATTAGTAATATTTTTTGTTGTTTATATCACCATAAGTTTTTTTGAAAAATTAGAAATCATGAGGATTTTTTCAATAATTTTAAATATTAAATAGTTTTAGAAATTAATAAGATCATAAATATGGCAATGATAGGATAAGTTGATCGAGTTTGCATTCGACCTAATCCAAAGCCCATTACATACGACCCAAGGTTCGGATTGTACCAAAATGATGTTATTTTTGTATAACTAACCAAATTAAACGTACATACTAAATGACATCATTTGAAAGTAAGGTCTTCCAACTAAAATTTGAAGTGGCTTTTAGATTCAAACTCGGATGATACCAAAATGATATTCTTTTAGTATAATTGACCAAATCGAGCGTACGTACTAAAATGACATCATTTGATGGTAGAGCAGGGTCTTCCAACTGAAATTTGAACTAACCTCTAGACTCAAATTAGGACCATAACAAAATGATGTTTTCGTATAACTAACCAAATTAAACATACATGCCGGATTTAGTGCCAATTTGAGTTCTGGTATGATACTGTACCAGTACCGGTTAACACTAAATACCGTTTTGGACAATTTTTTTAATTTATAAAATAATCCCTAATTTTTTTCAGATTACAAAATAGTTCACTATCATATTGTAAAGTTGTAGTTCATTTAATTTAGTTTTTTATTTATATCTTATCTATTTTAGTTTATATATATCTTTACTATATTCTAGTTATTTCTATATATAATAATTATCTAAATATAATAATTTATTGTAAAATAATGAAAATAATGAAAATTTTTGTATTTTATAGAAATTTTGAATTATTTTTTAGAATTGTTATTTTGTCATGTTTCATTTTATTTTACATTTAATTAAATTAGGCATAATCATAATTTTAATTTAATATATAAAATTAATTTAATAATTATTAATAAATATAATTAAATTTAAAATGTATTTTTAAAATATATAAATTTCAAATAAAGTTTAATTTAATAATTAAAAATATATAAAATAAACATTAGTTTATAAATAATAATTTTTAAATTATTTATTTTACAAAATAAAATATTTTTATTAATATTTTATTAATAAATATTATATAAAATATTAAAATAAATTCAAACAAAAATAATTTATTAGTAATAAAAATAAAAAAAAATTAAAACTTAAGTCAAAGCGGAGTCTTTCAACTAAAATTTGAGCTGACCTCTAGATTCAAACTTAGGTCAAAGCGGAGTCTTTCAACTAAAATTTGAACGAGTTAATAGATTCAGGCTCAAGTTGTACCAAAATGATATTGTTTTAGTATAACTAACCAAATTAAACGTACATACTAAAACGACATCGTTTGATGACAGAGACCAATCTCTACATTAAAACTCGAGTCGTACCAAAATGATATTCCTTTAGTATAATTGACCAAATCAAACGTACATACTAAAACGACATCTTTTTGATGGTAGAGGGGTCTTTCAACTGAAATTAAACCGGCCTCTAGATTCGGGGCATAGGGTGGTTGTTCTCGTTTTTGTGTGCCACTTTGTGCCCCTCTCCATCCATCCATCAATTAATTTGAATCTAGAGGATCAATTCACCTGTTTTCGTTTTCGTGTGTCTCTTTGTGCTCTTCTCCATTCATCAATCCATTAAATGTTAATGAATGGATGAATAGAAAGGGTCACAACGTGTTAATGAATAGATGGATGGATGGAGAAGGGCACAGGGTGACACACGAAAACGGGAACGTATGAATTGATTCTTTAGATTCAAACTTGATTTGAAACCCGGTCAACCTTAACTGGGCCTAGTAAATATTGCTAAATCCTAACTAGAAAGAATCTGTCTCACCCTAACTCCAATGTTGATAGTCCTTCGCTACTATGAATCCCGCATAGTTCCAGAAAGAATAACTCTTAAAGAAACTATTCTCAACAGTAGAAAGTTAGATTTGAACAATGCAGGCCAAAGCATGACTCCATGAATTCTGCACCCATGATTTTGCAGATTGCAGAAGCAAAAATACCACACACATAAACAGGAAGATGATACAATTTAAAGGAACTGAAAGAACCAAACCTCCATTGTCGCATTAAGAAGCAAGGAATTAGAATAACCTTTGTATCCAGAGGACCGAGAGCCTCAGCGAAGAAACAATAATTCTCCGCCCTCATGAAGCAACCGTCGAGGTCAACACGACCACCGGTGTTGGGAAAACAACCTGGAATAAGAGTGCTAATCCGAGAGAAGCACACAGAACATTCGTCGTCGGAGAGATCGTCCATGCATTGAGAGAGCACATACAAGCGATCAGGAGGCTTCCCAATTTCGTGGAACGCGAACTTGTTACGAGACATCTCGTCTTCCATGTACTCGGTGGCCTGGGAGTAGTACTTGAAGTAGTTGAAATGTTTTGGACATGGACGTCGTGCATTTATGTGAAACTATTTCCGTTCTGGGGTCTGGCGTTGATGGCTTGATGATCAAAAACGCCATGGAAATGATCAAGGAAAGGTGAGAATTTGTCATTACAAGAAAGATAATGGACGAAGAAAGGTAGTGGACATTGGTACTATGTTGTTTTTTTTGTTCTCTCTCATTGTTGTTCTCTGCATTTTGCTATATTAACGCTTAACTTTTGGGCCCCGTTTGGTTATACTGAGAAAGTAATTTTTTCTTAAACTTTAAATTATTACGTTTGGCTCGTTTTTTGGATTGTTAGGAAAATTTTTATTTTCCTAATTTAGGGAAAGTAGTAGCACTTTCCAATAATTCTAAATACCAACACCCCCTTTATATTTAGATTACTTTATTCAAGAATTTAATCTAAAAATTATATTGACCAATTTAATCATTCTTCTTCTTCCAACTCTTAAATAACTCTTTTATTAAAATCACGACCAAATATTTTTCTTCTTCTTATTACGACTTTTGCTCAATTCTTCCCCTCTTCAAATATTCATCTTATTCTTTTGAAAACCACGACCAACTCTTCAAAACACAATCGCCAACCAAACGGGGCCTTGGAATATATTTTTTTTCTGGTTTATATACAAAGTAAGGATTACAATGAGTCACTAAACTTAACCTAGGCCCACAGTTCTAACTCAGCCCGAGCTTGAATCGAGTCAAACTCAATCAGGCTCAATTTGACCTTATTTCTTTATTTTTTAATTAAAATTAAAATAATGTTATTTTTTAAAAAACAACTATTAATTATAGTCAACCAAGCTTGTGCAGATTTTTTTTTAAAAGTTGGAACCATGACCTCATCAACCTGAGCCTGATATGTTGACTTTAGGTATGTTGCCTTAACCTAAATATCATCTCTAATTGTAAGTTCATAATGTCCCTATTCAAGTATAAGGTTAACTATACCAATTTTTTTTATCTTTTTTTCATTTTAATTCCTATACTTTAAATTTTATTATATATTCCTCTATATTATTCTTTAATTATCAATGCAAATTAACCTATAGTCGGGCTAACCCATGGCCCGACAGACCACAAACGAGTCGAGCCAACTTGACCCATATTATAATTTTTTAAAATAATGTCAAAAACATCATTTTGAAGTAACGATCAGGTCATGAGTCGGGCTTGACCGACCCGTGCTCGACCCAACCTTAGTTCATGGCCCGATCGAGTCGTCCACTTTTGACCTATGACCCACTCAACCCGAGTCAAAATCAAACCAGGTCAAAATTGACATTTCTATTTATATATAAGGATTAAAATTTAAAACCAACTAAAAGTTAAACTAGTAAGATAAAAGGATTAAAATTTAAAAGATTCATCATACGATCAACTAAAGATTAAATATAATTAAAATTTTAAAATATAATTAAAAAATTATTTCTTGAGAACTTGAAGTTTATGTAAAATTTAATTAAATAAATATTTATTTATTTATTTTAATTTATAAGAACTTATTAATTTATAAAAATTGATCAATTAATTATTAATTAATCGATTTTTAACAACAAGAGTTATTAAAGTAAATCAAACTAGAAACTTAAAAGGCCGTACAAATCATTGAACCTAATTCCAAAAGAGTACCTTCTATCTTTGATCTACTCATTCCAGGAATAGCAGACAGACCTCTCTTCAGTCATCTTTGCATGAAGATGAACTGTATGCTTTGTGGATAATATCACAAACAAATTGCATCGGAACATGAGATAAAAGCCAACCTGATTAGTCAAGCTAATCAACTGAATCGACTGTGACCGCCGGTCAATGGATGGATGCCGAGCATTTGAGCGACACAATTTGGTCTGGCGGTATAAAGGTTGGATCATTTCAAGAACCAAGGACTGAGATCCAAGAACAAGCACTGAAATGTAGGAAGATCAAGCACAGAACAAATGCTTGCCCAAACTGCAAGTGTATCAGAAAACAGTTCATTTAAAACAAGCTCAACCGCATAAATCCGACGGCAAAACTTCTATCATTGTCAGGGCGTCACAAGAGCTTCTTTCCAGTCGTTTTTTGTCAGTAACCATATGCAAAAAGTAGGGTTGTTGGTATCAATTAAGTCAATATGAGACTACTCATCATCCACCAAAGACATAACTGGAATCCCCTTGCTAGAAAAGCTCGTACACTTGACTTTCAGCCTGTCACCTACTTCAAAGGCCTTGCAGCCATTGCTCTGCATGTTCATAAACAAGAAAGAGACGGAATCCATGTAAAAGGTACAGAACTCAAAAAGGAGGACCAATAATGAGAGAAATGAAAGGGCAGGCATGTATGAGGAAGAATTAAAGCATTTTCAACATAAGCAATTGTGTTTCTATACAGATAAGAGAATGTACATCGTAGTGATTAGCATGATGATAAAAGAATCATAAGCAGCAGAAGAAAGAAATGATTTGTACCTCAAACCGATACATTCCACGAACTCCACTGCCCAAATCGAGAACCAGGCCAAGAGCACGAATTTGGAAAACTGTCGCACTAACCTTTGTCCCAAGTTTCAGAGTCTTGGCATTCACATGATCCTGTTTCGTAGACGTTTTAGATTTACTCTTAGAAGCAGAAGTTAAACCCGTTAGTTTTCCATCCTCATCACAAGACATGGCAGTTTGAAGTGAAATTGCAGTTGATCGGGGAATAGGTGATAAAGATGATAGATTAAGGTCACATTTTTCAGATGGGATCTTTCTCTTGCGATCCTGCTTTGAACCCTGTGATGTTTTAGAGGTGCCCTTTGAACCCTTTGTCAAATCACCATTTTTTGCTGCTTTATCATTCTCTGATAAGGAAGCTGAAGCATTGAGTTCAGCAGCATCATCATTCATACCATTCTTAGGTTGTGCAAGGACTCCAGAACTAAGAAATGAAGAATCAGATTCATCATTTTGGGGTGAGCTTGTCTTTCGCTTGTGATCCTGCTTTGAGGCTCGTGATTTTTTGGATATGCTCCTAGAAGCCTGAGTCGAGACATTAGATATTTTCTTCTCATCATCTGAACTTACAGAAGCATGTGACGAGGTACTTGACGGAATTGGTGCATCAGGGTTATCATCTTGAGGTTGGCTCTTTTTTGACTTGGAGCCTCGTTTTGTAGATCGAGAAGTTTTAGAGTTACACGTAGAATGCTGACTCAAACTAGCAGATTTTTCCCTCTCATCACACTCTGTGGCACTTCGAATTACAAATGCTGGTGATGTTGAAGTAGAAGGATGCACAACATTGCTACTTATCTCCAACTTGTCCATCACAGGTTTCTGCTCTTCTTTGTTATTATCACTCCTTTCTAAAATATTAGGCGCTTCTTTTATGACATGAACACAACCTTGAACCGCATTAGTTGCTTCAGTTTCTGTCTGTGGTAAAGTTGCTTTAAGTGATAATTTAATGTTTCCACGTACATCCTGCCCTATACACATCAAGGAAAGCTGCTGGCCGATGGATACTACATCTGAAACTTTGGAGACCTGATGAATGAAGAACACAGAACTTAAGAGGGAAACAAAATATAAAGCTAATTGCCAAATAACACATAAGTGAATCTCGGTTTAAAATTATTAGTAGCAACATACTAAGAGTCAGAAAATCAGATAAAGAGGATGAAGAAGAAAGAGAGAGAGAACAACGGAGTGGATGTATGGAGGAAATGCCATAATGGGCATACAAATGAGAATAAAAGGATAAAGCTCTTAGGCAACACTTCAAATAAGCGTGACATACCGGGTCATGTGAAAGCTCAGAAATATGTAGCAGACCCTGCTGGCCACCATTAAACTCCACAAAAGCACCATATTCTTTTATTGAAGCCACCACTCCTTTATATATTCCACCGACTTCAATTTCACGTCCAACGATGAAATCAATCTGAGAAGCAAAGGTACAAATAAAGGCACTTAGCAGGAGCAAGGATGTCTTCACATCCTCACTCGGGGGCATTTTGCCAGACACTAAAATGTAAACAAATTTGCTTAAGGTAATAAATTCGACTAAATTAGTGCTTCCATAGCATCCTGATCCCAAGTAGTAGATCATACACTACAGAGTACTTTTTAAGGTAAAATGAGGAGACAAAAAAGTTACATGTAACAGGCAAACTAGCTAAATTTGATAGCTTTTACCTATAAAACTCATACGAACATTCCCATCAGTCCAGCAGGAGACTGTAAACTATCGCAATTGTGTAGCAAATTTTTAAATGCTTCATTAACTGAAAATTTTGTAAAATTTCCCCTCAATTCTTTTATTGACATAATAAGGCAAAGAGGCACAAAGATAGTTTTATTTTCTTAGATAAGGAATTGAAAACTTTTGATTTTAGTTTGTCCTTGTTGGTTTAGGAATTAAGTTCACTAAGAAATAATAAGAATTCTTATTGGAGTAAATTTTTCTTTTAAAAATTTAGCTGGAATCTCCATTCCAATAGGATAAGGATTCTAAAACTTATAATATATATATAGACGTTTCAACTAAAATGACATAAAATTAAGAGTGATACCTAAATTCCGTTAAGTGTTTTTCAAATATTTATCGGTTTGATTCCAATAATTTTGGTTGTTTTAAATTCTACGTATAATTCCAAATTCTTGATACAAACCCTAGGAATTATTCCTGGACCTATCCCGTTGCTTCAATTCCTTATTTATAAATTTCAACACTAAAGTTCTCTACAAAAATACAAATCCTTCTGTTAGTCCTACATCCAAGTGCTTCCCCTGTATAAATTCTGCTAAAACCGGACAGCACTTGACAGTGGTGCAAACTTACTAGGTTTGTTGATCAGAAACAACAGTCTCCAAAGTTCATATGAGAACAAAGAAAAGATAACTCATCAAAATGATGTTACTAGCAATTCATTCATCTTGAACAAATATGTACCCATGAGTAATAGTTGCTATAAGTGATAGCTTTTTTTCTCCACAGAATGTTTTATTAAAAACAGCTCAGTATACCAAGCCTCCAAGAAGGTTAGTTTCCTCACACAAGAGAGCAGCAAATTAACACCATGTAATGGTAAGTTCATTCAAAATACCATAGGCAATGGGTGACTGCAAATCCAAAGCATGACTCCATTTACTCGGAGTGTAGTATTCAGAAGAACCAGACGAGTTAAACAAGAGATATACTAAGACAGATAAACTAAATGTAGAATACCTTTTCTTGCACCTTTTCCATTATTTTCTGGTTCTTAGCTACTACAGTAAGTGTTCCATCACCAACAGACAATCGTGCACCTAAAATTACATGATATTGAAATAATCAATATATTCCCGTAAACACTTTATCATGATTGCAAATTATAACAAAACTGCATAAGATGTTACCATCTAGCAAGAATGAATATCATGATTGCAAATTATAACAAAACTGCATAAGATGTTACCATTTAGCAAGAATGAATATAAGTTGGATTTTGTAATATTTACATGAAATAATCCAGGCATGTTATAACTGAAACCAGGAATAAGAGATTGATCCTAGGCTACACAAACAACAACTGTGGAACAATGTTACATATTACAATTTAACGTCGGCTCAGACTAATTAATAGTCTTTCCATATCTATCCACACATAATTAATCTAGCAAAGACAGAATAATATAAGAAAGCACTACGATACTGATTTGTTTTATAGCATACGAGTATCCAGAGCTAAGTTGATTCTTTAAAGGGCATAACTAGAACCAATGCTACTACCGAACATTTTGATACTGATGTATCAACCAAATGCACAACACAAAGTTATATGCACAACTTTCATTATAAACTTCAAAGGACCAATTTGAATAAACTGTTGAATAGAAACTAGAATAGTTAACTGCCATAGTAGCAAAACTAGAAGAATCCAACTATGTTATAAATGAGATATTTTAACCTTCTTAAAAGTAAAGCCATGACAATGTATAGTTTTTAAGCACCCTTTATTATTGTCAGAGTTGAACTGGACCTGTTTCATCTTCAATCTTTCTCTTTAGAGAGCCTAGTGGCCCAATTAAGCGACGAAGGGAATCATTGCTGAACTTCAAGTTAACTGCATCATGAACCAAAACTTTCACATAAGAACAATAACCCTGACAAGGCTGAGTGCAGAAGAAAACAAGGAGCAACAGGTCATGAATGAGAACCTATTTGAGGAGCGTATTTATCATCTTGAACATGTGGTTCACTGATCTCTCGTTCCATGTGGTCAAGGATTTGGAGACGAGCTTTAAGCGCAGGCTCTAAGCACTCACAAATGATGTCCAGAGGAATTCCAGCAGGTTTTATATCCAACTGAATTGCGGTGACCCCTTTACAAGTTCCTGCAATTTTGAAGTCCATGTCTCCCGGATGATCTTCTAGACCCTGAAACAACCCAACTTTACTTTAAGGACTTGTTAACAAGTTAGTAGATTGGTGGGATTTCAAGGAATAATAGGGGCAGCATAAGACAGATGTAACCCCTTTGGTATCATTAAAAT
>JANKOE010000001.1:41412520-41426995 GCA_026284465.1 Erythroxylum citrifolium | reverse complement strand
GATTCTATAGTGCAATGGCTTCCAATGTGACAAACCAATCAAGAAACGTACTTAGCAAAAAGTTCATGATAAATAAAGAGGTAAAAATTGCAGCTACTATTCTGAGAACATAACAGTTAGGAAATCTAGTTTCAGTCGTTGATTATGCCCTTTCGATTGTTCCTCACAGGAAGCCTTGGACAACATCAATCTCTTCTCAATAATGACAATCACTTCCTTTGTCCTGCTAACTCCTGCTGCCATTTGGGTTGAAGGATCTAAGTTCATTCCTTCATACCTTCAATCCGCTGTGAGTAACATGACAGAAAGAGCAAGCCTGAGCCATGAAAAACCCACTTACTTGACGTGCTCTATTTGCATTTTTTTCTTGTTTCAGGCCAACCAAGGTTTGAATGTCAGAGAGCTATGCATAAGATCAATACTTGCAGGCTTCTGCTTCCACACTTACCAACAAGTAAGGCTCTTCATATCCATTTGACTTTTGGCTTCCGGGTTTTTAATTTCAGTTTTACCTGTCATATGGAAGTATAAAATCCACTGTTGATTTTCTGGTTTCGTTGGCTCTCCGTTCCTACTGCAGGTTTCTTATATGATTCTGGAGATGGTAAACCCTGTCACTCACTCTGTGGGAAACTGTGTGAAGCGTGTAGTGGTGATAGTCTCATCAGTCATCTTCTTCCAAACTCCTGTTTCACCGATAAACTCTCTTGGTAATTTCAGTTTCAACCAAATTTGTGATGAAATTAATAAAAGTTGCAGCTTTTTCAGCAATCTAGTTCTTGAAATGACAAGTCTCCAAAGTATTATTTCCTGTGATCTCTTGGTTGATGTAACAATTTCTGTGAATGGTTTCAACTTACAGGAACAGCTGTGGCACTTTCTGGGGTGTTTTTGTACTCAAGAGTAAAGAGGATAAAGTCAAAGGATGCATGAATTCTGATGTAACAAAAAAACATTGTTTTCAGAAATTTTCATTGTCACAAAACAGCAGAAATAATCACATTCCTTCCAATGCAAAAGTTGAGTTGTATACCTCTTGACGATGAAGTGATTATTCTTTTTTACTATTTTGTTTATATTAATAGAATTTGGTAATTTAATTACTGACTAGTCTTAGTAATAATCTGTATATAGTAATTAAATTTACTAATTTTTTATTAAAAATACTATTTAAACATTTATTAATATCTTCAAGTATTTAATAAATTATTAGTATCTAATGTAAATCAATTAAATAATGTTAATGTGATTACATAACATAACTCTTAAATTCAACATAAGTTAATATTTTAAGATGATTATAATCAATTATTATCTTAAATCATATTTAATTAATTCAAATTAAATTTAAGAGGTGGGTAGACTATTATATTGGTAATATTTGATTAGTCACATATAATCTTCCCAAGTATTTTTTATTGTTATTTTTAATAAAATTTTAAAAGATAATTTTTTAAAAATTAAAAATTATAATTTTTTTGAAAATTTTACTCCATTTTAAAGATGATTTATTAGTGACAAGCTTGGGTTAATGGCTTCCTAACATCTTTCTTCTTACTCTCTTTGACTGATCTTCCATACCCTATAAACAAAGTTGGTGATAGTATCAGGTGATCTCTTCCAGTACTTCAATTCTCTATTCTATTTTTAAGCTCTTCTGTCCGACGGATGTGTTTGAGAATATGGGAGGATCTACCTACTTTTCAGTTTAATATACAACCTACGATACTAGGTTATATACCTGAGATGTTTGAAAGTTAACTGACAACTTTCCATTCTCCTGAAAGTTGGGATATGACAAGTCTAACAACCATGCACAACACAGACAACAAAAGACGACATAAAAGCTCCTCCTACTTACATTGATAAGCCTATTGTCTTCAAGATCTGTCTCTGCCATGGTTATAACTTCCATGGATAATCATCTCTAGAAAATCCATCTCCTTCTTAACCTCCTGAGGACCCTTCATCAGGCTAGCCAGTTCCAAACTGCTCTCCTCATGATCAACCACAGAACCATAAGCTATTTCATCAATGGATTGCACAAAGCCATAGTTGTCTCCACTAAATAAGTTTGCTACTGAGGGAACTGAGCTCTCCTTTTGGTTCTGCCAAATGGGTTTCATTGCTTCTTCCTCTTTGGATGAAGATGAAATCACAGTCTCGATGTAGCTCTGTAAGGTGGTGCTTTTAGGGTTCTGGTCCTTGCCTTTGCGCTTTGAGTATTGCCTTCTCTTGGTTGCATTCCAGTGATTTTTTATGGTGTTCTCAGTTCTTCCAGGCAATCTCTTAGCTATTTCAGACCATTTGTTCCCTATTTCTTTGTGGGCTTTGATCAAAATCTCATCTTCTTCCTCACTCCATGCATCTTTCTGCAAGTTTTGTGATGATATGATCAGAAAGTATACATATGCATTTCACTGAAGCAAGCTTCTAAAGAGTAAATGCGTTCAGGAGAGCACCGAAACCCTGAAGTTTGAATGGATCTTATTGCCTGCTTAGCCATTGATTATAAATCATGCTTTAATTGAGAACACTTAATTCCTTAATTATATTTTATAAAAACAATCATAGAAATTGAAATATTGAGATGATATTGAATTTTGTGAAGGAAGGATTCAAAGGAAAGCATCAATTTATTATATATAATTATTTTTTAATTTTAATAATTCTAACTATTAATAGTGATTTTAAATACTAAAAATTAGAATAATTGTCTTATGAAAATATGCTATATATGGTGAAGCAAAATTAAAAGAACTTCTGCTACAGAATATTAAATTCTCTATTTGTATGATAATGTAGCACTATATAGAATCAAATTAAATTTAATTACCAAAAATAAAATAGAATATATTTCAGTATACATGGATTAACCAACAATATTTACAATTAAATAGATAATAATTCAGATATATATATAATTAATCAAAATGTTTAGTGAGTAATAATATGTTATCGGTTATATTTAAAAGTTGTAAATTTAAATTTTATTACTGATTCAAATTATGATATGTATATTGTTATTGTATTTATTAGCATTTAGTAAAATGTCATGTCATATTTAAATAAATATAATAAAAAATATTTATTTAATTTATTAAATATAAAACATATATAAATTTGAAAAAGAAATACAAATAAATATAGTGAAGAAATTTTATTTCTTAATTTTTCTTTAAATGAGCAAATTTTGTTTATTAAAAAATTAAATAAAACATAAAAACATTTATGCATAAATTTCTCTAGTCCCTCCTAATTTTGATGTAAACATAAAATTTGTAAATGAAGAAATTAGGGATGTATTGGTGTTAGATGCTCAAATCATGTGATAAACACAGTTAATGTGATCTATCATCTTCTAGCAAAGATCGAGAAAAGCAAAAGGGAAAGTAATGGAGGAAGAAGGATGAGAAACCCTTATATCTGGTCTCAAATGGTTGTGCCATCTCTCTCTACACTGCTTCCCTACTCTACCATCCAGCATCCTAGCAATTTGAGACCATTTCTTCACTCCATGGTGTTCCACCAACTGCACCAACAGTCTAAGAACAGATAGAGAAATAAAGATTAACAGTCAAGGTTTTAAATTTCATGCTGAGAGTTAATATTGCGGTTTGCTTTTCACCTGTCTTCTTCAGGAGTCCATTGCCCTTTGATTAGATTGATCTTCTTATAAGCTCTTGAATCTTTTTTCACCTGCAAATTCTTGTCTTTCTTGGCACCAACTGGCTTGTGATGCCAATTCTCTGCGGTTAGACATGAGGAATCATCTGCTGGTATCTTGGCACTAATGGACACGGAATCCTCAAACTTTAGAGGCTGAGAAGTCTTCGTTTCGTGAAAGAATCTATCCTCACAGTTGTGTGGAGAATTGAAGAAGGGTTTGCTCTGGAAGTCCTGCAAGAACTTGTCTACAACATCTGGAGAAAAACCAATGGAAAGATAGACACTGAGGTCACCAGAGAACTCGACAGCACGAACTTGAGGAGGATTAGTGCATGTTTCTGAAATCCCAGAAAAGGGATTCTTTGAGGAGTCTTCAACGGTAGTAAAATGATCAGGATGGCGAGGATTGGAAGATGATGATGACGACGATGATGAGCCATAATCAATATTGGCAAGGAGACCAAGTTGGTGAAAGCTGTGGAATGGTTTCGAAGATGGAGCTTCAAAGGAGAGACCATTTGTGAGCTCTTGTTTCAATGGATATTCTAAGAGAAGCCTTGAAAGGTCAGGGAATTCATCCCTGAAATTGAGATCAAGCTCCATGAAGAGAAAGGAGTTAAAAAATTGAGACAAGAGAGGAAGAGAACAACAAAGAAAGGTAAGGTCTAATATTTCAATAATGGGAGTTTAAACACCATGAGCTTTGTTAATTAGTAAAATGGAAATTGACAATTGGCAAAATTTCAGCCCTTGATGAGATTACTCATCAACGGCTACTATTGCTTGTTGTTAATGACTCTTGAGCTTCCATTTCTCAGTAGTTCTAATGGCAAAAGAGGAAAAAGAGGGAACATTTTAATCACTGGGCTGTTATAAGGTCCTTGTGTTAACAAATACAATTTCCTTCCAAGTTGATGGACACGTGGCACTCATGTGTGGCCCTTTCCTTGGCTTTTTAATACTATCCTTTTTGGTGGTTGGAAACGTTTGACTTGATTAATTTTGAGCCCTCTGATGTGTTATAAGACAATCATATGAAATGGGTATCAAAGATCAAGAAGAATGTAGTGATTGGTCATGATGGGGCCACTTGAGTTTGGTGAGTGCTTTCATTTGCTCTCTAATGGACTTGAAAGTTGAAAGCACTTCATACTTTCATAGTGCATGCAATTTCATCTATGAAAATAGGTATAAGTTTTGAGTTTTATTATTAATTTTTTATAATAGAAGCTAAAACTCTCTTTAATCCAAATTCAATTAGGTCTAAATACCTAAATTTGAGTTTAAAATCAAATTCAAACTAATTTACCATCTTTAATATTAACATTTACATTCAAATCAAATCACATTTTTATGTATTACATTTAGATTAAATATTTTATGTGAAATGTATAATAGTTCATTTTTATTTTATTTGGAATATTAAAAAATTACAATAAATTTCTTAAAAAATAAATATAAAAAAATTAATAGTAGAATTTGATATATACAAGATTAATATGTCCAAATATTTAATAAAAATAGTAATAAATTTGATAAAAATTTCAACAACTTATTGTAAGTTTCATTAATAAATGAGGTCTGAAGACGCTTAGTAGTATGTATTACTCTTAACTGATGGAAAGGTTGTTCTCAATTAATAAATTTGATAAAATTTTCAATAAAAATAAAGGAAGTCATTTATTTTCTTTATGAACTTTAATTTGATCGTAAAATAATTAATTACATTAAAAATACGAAAATTTTGAATTCAAATAATGTTTGAACAAAAATGAGAAATATAGTTAATTGAGATAATACAAACTTTTAATTTGTCATCCAACTTTCTAGTTCGGTTTTCAATTTTTCAGTTTGATTTACTTTAATAACTTTCATTGTTAAAAACTGATAAATTTATTAGTTAATCAACTAATTTTTATTAATTAATAAACTCTTATAAGTTAAAATAATTCAATTAATCTTTATTTACCAAACTCTTTTTTTATACCGGTCTAATTTCCAGTCTGAATTTTAGAACATTGACTTAATCTCAAACCAAAATTTAACAATTGACAACACTTGCTTATTGTAATTAGTAAATCACTATAACATAGTCATTGTTAATATATCATTTATATTTGCCAACTATTGTAATTAACACCAATACCTTATTAGAATTAACAACTTTTAGTAATGTTTATTAATTGCGACTAATAGAATACGTTACAAAATTTTAAGAGCTTTTACCACATTGGTAATTAAATTATAAAGACTCTTCCATCCATTTTTCATTCGTATGTTACACTAGATATCCTCATTAATAGCTAATTTTAAAACGATAATAGTCTTTTTACAAATTTTAAATTTTAAATTTTTGATTTTTGATTTTGATTTTAATATAAATATTAGATTTTAGAGGAATTTTTTACCCCTTTTATTTTTATAATGAAGAAAATTGAAAAACTAAAACCATCTTAACGTAACTCTTAAGGGACGTTTGGTTTGAGCACGAGGTTGGGTATAGATATGGGTATAAGGGAATGAGAATGGGTATGAAAAATTAAAAAATGATGTTTAGTTTATAATTTAGATTTCTATATTAATACTAATAATATTGTTTGGTTTGTTACATTAATGGTGAACAAAACTAATGCTAAATCATGCATTATTGAAATCAAGGACAATACATAAATATGTAGATAAAATTTAATAAATCAAAGTTGAAACATCATAATTAAAACAGAAGATTTCAATCAAATAAGAGAATAATTTATTATCTAGAATAGATCAGGAATGAAATAATAATTTTAATTAACCAAACACCTTGGTTAAAAAGGTTGATGCAGATATTAAACTATCATAAAATTGATTACATATTGAACAAAATTAAATAATTTAAAATAAGATTTAAAGAATATTGTACCTAATTTAATGTTTAATTAAAAAGAGAATCTGTTAAATAAACATTATTTATTTATTTTAATTTACAAAATCAATTAATTTACTATAATTAACATAAATTGATAAAATTATCTACACCGTTTTAATGTTTTAATCATTGTTTTGCACTTTTCCTTTGTTTTATTTATTTTTTGGCCATAATTTTTAATACTATATGACTAATTATGTGTAGCTATCACTGGACTTCTAAATATTCAAATAATAGTTAAGTAGAAAATAATCTAAAATAGAATTTGAATTGTCACGCAATTTAAGTTTTTTATACTAAATGTTCCAAATTCGACATAAAAACATACAAACTACTCGTAAAAAGTAGTATACACATGCTTAGTACATACGCTTGTACACTTGAAATCATCCATGTGATGCATATCAATAAAACCTTCTCCTTCTTCCACTTTCACCAAAAGAAGGAAACAAAATGAATGAAAGAGGATGTGCGAGTTCTAGTCATGGGGCCGCCTACAAAAATAACCTGTCAATCCCTCCTAAATTTGGTCTTACTCCACCTACAACGTAACAAAAACCCCAAAAGACGTACCAGTTTTAACATTCAGCTTTGATACATTCCATTAACCAGAACTTCGTCTGCCGGAATCATGCCCTCCTCCACTTCTTCCGAGAGATGTGGAGGTTTATCTTTAGATCCTCGGTTACTGAGACCACCACTAGGACCACGTTCCATTGCTGTCTTGCTGCCGCCACCAGCACGAGGAGAACGTGACCGCTCACGATTGATATGAGATGGTGGAGATACCCGACTTCTTTCCATCATTGACTGATGAAAACTGCGCACTGGGGATCGCCCATGTGTAGTTGGACCCCTGTCCTGAAAGCCGCTGCCCCCACGATGTTGCGGTGAGGATGCTCGACCTCTTTCCATCATTGCCTGGTGAAAACTGCGCACTGGAGACTGTTCCCGTGCGTGTGGATCCACATCGTATCTTTCAGGGCTTCGACTTCGACTACGCTCGTGGTTCCTACTTCCATTACGCTCACCCCAACTGTGCCCCCTGTCAGGACTTCTACTGCGACCTCTACCATATCCACCATTAATACCACGGTCATATCTGGCCATAGAAAGCAAAATTCGTTATCCATCATCAGTCTCAACACTAAAACCAGTGGTAAAATCAGCAAATTGATGCTGTATTCATATCAATCCCTGAAAGAGAACAAATAGGAATGTGCATGAAATCTAGTTAACGAAATCCAGCTTTAACAGAATACAAGAATCGATACAATCTGCACGTTGGATTCCACAACGTTACAGCTACACTAAGTGGCAATCACCAATATTCAGAACATAGCCCAATGAAAAGGTACCAGAGAAATGCATATTAATTGCCATTCAATTTCCTAATTAATATCTATCAGATCAAGATAATCCATAATGCATGAATCACTAATTTAAGACATGTACCTATCTCTAGAATCATGATCAAAACCACGGCCTCCACCTGCAGCTTTTTCTCCCCTGATGGAAGAAGAGCTTGTCATACCCCTTCCTCCATCTCTTCCACCATAACCAAAATCACTACATCCACCACGTCCTCGTCCTCCATCACGACCACTAGAAGCAGGGCCCCAACGTCTAAACCTGCTTGTGCCTCCACCACCACGTAAAGCCATATCACGAATCTCTGGAGGAACTCGTTGGCTTGCCCCTTCCAGAACTTTAATCAGATCTGAAGCATACTTGGCATCCTGCTCACCAAAGAATGTGTACGCCAGTCCAGTGGCACCAGCTCTACCAGTCCTCCCAATCCTATGAACATAATCCTCCACTCCTGTGGGGAAATCATAATTTATAACCACCCTGAAACAAAATCATCTCCCAGTTAAATCCATCACTTTTTTTTTTCACACATCAAAAGCTATACACTATTAATAAAACATGTGGAAAGAGCAACTTGAGGATTGCTCAAGCCAAAGCCATACAATGGAGCATTTAATTTGTTAAATCCACATCATTGGTATGAAACTATTTGATATGGACAAAACACTGATAACTCGACCTGAGAGAATCAAGAAACAAAAGTAGCTATAAGAAGAGATCATAATCATACTCAATTATAGATTTCCAATTCTTTCAGTAGATGCTATCACCCATATAATCATACTCAATTCGATGGAATTGTTTGATTTTAGAGGCGACAGTATCGGTAGCTCTGTTTGTAAGGAAAAAGCATTTAGGCTAATCTTCCCAATAAGGATAGAGATTTACTCTAAATCTTGACGCTAAGGAAAATGTAATTACATTAACTATTTTTTTGGCATTTAATAGCTCCAGTTTGTGCGGAAGTTAAAGAATTAAGAGATGGAGAGAGAGAGAGAGAGAGGAAAAGAATAACCAACCTGATGTCTTTAATGTCTAACCCTCGAGCTGCAACATCAGTGGCTACAAGCACTGGACACTTCCCAGTGCGAAACTGACTTAGAACAAAATCCCTCTCACTCTGAGACTTGTCTCCATGAATAGCAGCAGCTCCAAAGTTTCGGGTAAGATTGCGAGCAAGTTGGTCGCACATCTTCTTCGTTGAACAAAATATGATAATCTTTGATCCATGTACTTGGGATCGCAATATTTGCTCCAATCGCCTGTGCTTCTCTAAAGATGCCAACACTTCAACATACTACAACATGACAAGACAAAAGAAAATCAGTTAGAAGATTATGGCTGTATCCATACTACAGCTGAGACAATATAAGAAGATAATTCAACTAAGTAAATAAATACTTCTAATTCATTTTGCCTAAATTTATAATAGAAGTATACAGCTCAGACCTGTGTGATTGACTTGTTTGCCACAAGCTCATCAACATTGCCGATGTTAACCTGAACAGGATTAACCAGTAGATCAGCAGCAATTTTTCGAACTTCCTTTGGCCAAGTAGCTGTGAACATTAGGGTCTGTCTACGAGCGGGCACCTCTTTCACGATCTTTCGAATTTGGGGCTCAAACCCCATGTCCAACATGCGATCAGCCTCATCCAATACAAGGTAAGAGACTTGGTTAAGGCTAACTCTCCTCATCTCAAGAATGTCATTCAACCGACCTGGAGTGGCAACCACAATATCCGTTCCTCTGTCAAGTTCTTTCAATTGGGGACCCTTTGGCGCTCCTCCATATAAACACTTCAAGAGGGTAATTAGGGGACATCAGCAATATCTATATTTATCTGTACATTACATACATGAAACTAGATACAAAGATAAGTTTTTTGTCTAGAAATGTAATATTTGATTTGTTATATTTTCATTCCATTAACTTATGAAATATAATATTAAGTACTATAAATAATAGATATCCTAGATAATGAAAACAATTTGCACATGCTTTCAACACATACTAATTATATAAGTCCAATTAAGTATCTTCTCTCATATTCTGTCTTTGAGGAGGCTTCCAGTATTGATGGATATCCTTTGTAAAACATTTTTGGTAAGATTTTCTTTTTTTCCTCCTTTTTAAACAAAGAATTCTTTCATTTCTATAATGCTTAAATATTCTACTTTTCTGGATAAGCTTCTTTTATACTAAATGTTTTTTTATCACATTTTAAGCAATAGAGATCAAATATTTTCTTTATAAATATAAAGTACATTTTTAAAAAAGTTATTATCAACACAAAGTGTGGGTAAGCACCATTACATCACATAAAGATAGCAATCAGAATACAAGCTATGATTGTGGCAAGAACTATCACATACAAAAGATGCAATTGTAAGTAGGAGAAGATGACTCAAAGACATCATATAAAGCTAGCAATCAGATACAAGCTTCATTACACTAACAAATTGTGGCCAACAAGAACTGCAGGGTAGTCCAAATTTGGAAGTTCAAGGATGAAGGGCATGTATTTTCTTAGGCAAGCAAAACAATTACACATCTATAACGTAGAAAGCAGGCGGTAATCCAAAATTCGCAAGCACAACTGAAAGACCACAAAGGCACTACTCACAGTTTAAACATGTTTTTATGCATGGACAGGTATCTTAACATTAGCATCAAAACAATTTGAGAAATTGAATCTGGGGGCAAGCGTATTAGGATGTAATTTTAAATACCGTGCAAGAAATTCTTGATGACTTGCCAAACTTCACAGCTTCATCTTGTATCTGAGTTGCCAACTCCCTTGTTGGTGACAATACCAACACAGTTGGACCCAGTCGAGGATCATTTCTGCATTTTTTGAGATGCATGAAGCCTGGTATCAAGTAACCTAAGGTTTTACCCGAGCCCGTCTTAGCAATAGCCACTATATCTCTACTCTGCAAGGCAATTGGCCATGATTGTGCCTGAATAGGGGTCGGGGAAGAGAATCCTGCATTGTGTACCTGGAAAAAGCAAAAAATCCAGCAATCCCCATAAGCTGATGTACTGGCTTCAATAATTGAGGTTGATTTTCTTTTGGACTAAAAGAGGCGTGGCTAATGGCAGAAGAAGCATCATCCCCCATATGCAGTCGGCAAATGCTTGCTGATGCAAGTTGGAGCAGGAGGAGGCCTCTTCTTCCGCTCGGACCGAATGGCAGAATAAATTATCACCACCAGCAGTCCCAGCCACGAACTTAGATGACTCAGATAGTCCATCCCAAAAAATAGTCCACCATATAAGGGCGCTCCAAAAAATATGCATAGCCCCCAAAGAGAGGGCAGCACAGCGTACGACATTAGCTCCTCCCAGGAGCAAATATCGCACCTGCGACAAAAAGTACAGATGACAAAAGTATTAACGACTATGAAACTACATATTGGACCTCTAGCAACAACAGAACTCTGTATTGGAAACACTAGTCTGCTAACTTACTAAAATTCCCAGTCAACAAGTATTGCATGGAGACAAAGATATAAGTACAAGATCTACCTCTCTCAGAATCTCTGCAGGAAATCCAGTAGCTTCAAAAGATGTAAGAGGCAAAGGAACTTCATCTCCCTAAAAATTGTTGCCAAGGGAAATTTCAGCATAATAACGAACATCAATCAAACCCTCTACTAGTTACACCCATAAAAGATATTATCATTAATTATTAGTAGTAAATGAACATGGAATAATGGCCTCAAAAATAATCTGTGAAATTCAATGTACTCACAGTAACAGTTATCTCATGCCGACGGCGATAACCCTCTGCAGATAAATTACTTTCTCCAGTTGATGATCCATGTCCTCTTGTATATGAACCCCCAGGCCCAGTGGCAGTTCCATTGACTAAATTGTGGGGTTCAGATGTCCCTCCTTTTGCACTCTGATACAAAATCAAGGGCAAATTAAGAACAAGATGGATTTTTTTTTCTGTCAACAGTCCAAATGCAAAAGTTAAACTGTTCGGATGAGCTAAGAAAATGATTCAAACACTAATATAGCACACCCCACATGAAGTATTACCGATCACAAGAAATCACAAATTAATTATAAACGGGGGCAAAGTTTGAACTAAAGATCTCTTATCACAAAGGCTCCAGTACCATGTCAACAAACCATTTAAGGCTGTTGGATGAGGCCCAAGAATAATTCAAGTACTATTCTAACACTTTCCTAATTGCAAATAAGATAACTTTAAGCAATAGTATTGTTTCCAATTTTTCAGGCCTATAAACTTATATGTTCTTCTTTTGATTTGCGAGAATATTTCTAGATCTATCAAGGAAAAAAAAAGGTAAATATCAGGAATGCTACGTCCAATTTAACCGTAAAGAAAAAAAAGTAAATATCAGGAATGCAATGTGCAATTTAATCATCGAGAAAAAAAAATTCAAGCCATTACACTCAGAATGTGAGCAGTGTCTTATATTTAGTTATAAGATTACTGCTCCAACTTTAAATTCAACGACATATGACCAGAATTAACAGAATACACACAGCTCAAACCACAGTTCAGGAGAAACAAGCCAGTATCTACCTGACTGCCTCCTGTTCCTAAATCAAGTCTGGATCCACCACTGCCTCCTCTGCCACCCCTTTCATCTTCCTTAACAGGGGTATAATCAGAACGAGAACTTTGGTGAACTTGGATTGAAGAACTTACGGGTACCGAAGAAGGCTTCGATGGAGGAGCTGAGGAAGTAGGCCTCTCATACTGAGTAACATTAGTCTCCGGGTTCCAAAAGTAAAGATACCCGGTTTTACCATCAACAAGGCCCCTCCACGGTTTGGGCAGAGTAGGATCTTCTGGAGCATATCGTGGACCGGCAGCAGCAGCCATAGTAATATTATAACTATCAACACAATCCTGAAACAGGCAAATTTAACCCATCACTAGAAAATTCAAAGGCAAATTAAAAAAATTACAGAGACATGAAACCAACCAGAATCGGAGAATCAATATTGTTAACCACAAATTTTCAGATAGTTCAGAAATCAAGAAATTAAAATCATAACTAATTCCATTACAGATGAAACTTACCTAGATCCAATACAAAAAACCAAAATGGAGCATGCAGAAGCAATTTTCCTATACTTTCTCCTACTTTCTGGACAAATTCCTCACCAACAAAACACAAGAAACAGAAACAAAGAGCGAGCGAGAGAGAAAGAGTCCAAATCTAAAAATCGGACCTCGAAAAAGGGAGGGCCGAGAAAAGAGAGAAATCAGATTTGAAAGGTCGTACCCGAAGGCGCGTCGTTTGGAGAGAGCAGAATCGTGCTGAGCGCCAAAGAAAGCAGTAGCTCCCTCCTTTGTCGCCTCTCCTTTCGTACCCAGGCGAGTGAATCGTACGCGCTTTCTCTGGACGGTGTAGACAAACGCGTAGAAGGAAAGAGAAAGATAAAGAGAGAGAATTGACAGGGAACTCTGAGTTTGGTATTTATAGAAAAGGGAAAAGTAAGGGACTGCTAGAGCGGGCAGATATTTCCCGGAACTGAGTTGGTTGGACCGATCTCGTAACTGGTAAGGGTTGATAATTGATTACTTCGGGTCGGGTTGGCTTTGGGTTCTGATTTTTTGTTTTGAAACTTTCTTTTTTTTACTTTAAAGTAGATTATAATTTATAAAGAGATAACAATTTTTATTTTTTACGAAGCTGTTTTATAACTCAAATATTTAATTTTTATTTAAAATAATGTTATTTTATAATTAAGAGACAGATTATTTAAATTGTTAAGTTAAATCAACTCTTTAAATTTAATATATATCTTTTAATTCAAATTCGGCCCAAATTCTAATTTAATCACGGAGTATGACCCGAGACCCGTTAAGTACACATCAGCCTACGCCTGAGTTCGAACTGCTGCCATCCCTAACCATTGGAGGAATTACTTCAGTAATCTCCCAAACATACATGTAAAAATGTGTGTACATTAGGAGTAGCAATGCCCAAGTAAAACATTTAATAGGCTGCATGTGCGAAGAGCACACCTTGAATTGAAACGGCGGTGGAGGTGTCGTTTAGCCTCGAGTCTTTGAAATCACGGATTCAACTCTTTGAGTTGGCCCATACATTTACAGCAAAACAACGTGATTTTGTTTACGAGAGTCCGGCTTTAATTATAGTTGGGCTTGAGCAGCCCGAATTTCAGGTCCATTGTTTTTAAAAGAAACTTTTGCTAGAGTTGGGCTTAAACAGTCTGAATCTAAGGTCTAACCAATGTTACGAATAATATATCAGACTTGGTATCGAAATGAGTTCTGATACGATATTGTACCAGTGCAAGTTAATACTAGGTACTGTTTCAAGTAATTTTTTTAGATTTATGAAATAGTCCCTAAATTTTTTTAAAATTACAAAATAGTTTATTGTCATAATGTACAATTATACTATATATTTTTATTCATGTATTCAAAAATCATAATAATAAATAATAATCATAATTTTAATTTAATTTATAAATTAATTTAATAATTATTAATAAATATAATTAAATT
>JANKOE010000001.1:41401384-41412420 GCA_026284465.1 Erythroxylum citrifolium | reverse complement strand
AAATATATAAATTTCAAATAAATTTTGATTTAATAATTAAAAATATATATAATAAGTATTAGGTAATAAATAATAAATAATACATTATTTATTTTAAAAAATATTTTAATTAATACATTATTAATAAATAATATATAAAATATTAATATAAATTTAAAAATAAAAACAATTTATTTTTAAGTTTTATTTAATTTATAATTATAATTGGTAATAAAAATATTTTTATTTTAAAAACAAAAATTCACAATTCACAATAATTATAAAAGTTGAAGTAAGTAAAATAACTAATTGAAAAAAATTTGAAAAAAAGAGGGGGAAGAAGATGCGAGAGGGAGGGAGGAAGAGTTTAAATTTTAAAAAAAATTTGCAAAAAAATCTCTTTATTTTTAAAATTTCTAGTACCGGCTGGTATTTAGCCGGTATTTTGAATGTCAGCCAATACTAACCCATACCGACTAGTATTTAAATCCGATATAATTGACCACCAATTTTGTACCAATTTTAGTGCAGCACAGTACTTACCGGCATCCAAAACACTGGGTCTAACTTTTTTAAAAGAATTTTTTGCTAGGGCAGTCTCTGAGCCTCATCCTTTATGTTTTCTTGAGTATTTTCAATAGTATTTAGAAGGATGGTAATGCATCGCCCAGTCAATTTTTTAAATTAAAAACATAAAATAAAATTTTTTAATTGAGTCCAAACCTAAGGGTATGTTTGGATGTGGGTGGAGAGATGGAAATGAATGACCCAAATGACTCAGGCCATTGTTTGGGAGTCTATATTTGAAATATGATGGAATGACAATTAATGGCTTTGGAAGCCATTCTTTGCCATCCAAAATTCAATATTTTGTGACCCCCCAAATTGGAGGGTCAGGGATGGAATGGCATGGCTTGCCTTCCAACTTCTAATTTAATAACAAAAATACCCTCAAAAAATTAATGAAATTACAACCTCAGCCCAGCAAATACCTACGCGGCTACATATTACTACGTCCATTGTGTTTCTCCTTCAACGGGCTTCTTCCATTGATGAACATTTTTCTCCACAGCTGCTAGGGTCATCTGTCTTTGTTTCATCAGGTAAACATCGACTATTCTTCTGTGTTCATCTTCTTGACACTTTTTATATGTGAAGAAATATGAAATTTTTATTGATGCTGGTGTCGTCTTCTTTGTTCATCGATGGACGTGCGCTTATTATATGTTATGTGTTTGGAAAGTTTTGTCAATCGAAGGATGTGTGTTTTATCCTATGTTATGTGTTTGGATATCCTACAATTTGAAATGTTTTGGGGTTATTAAAATAGTTTCACGACAACTATGCATATTTTATTACAAGGGTAATTTTGGAAAAAAAAATATTAAAAGGCATTTCGTTCCATTCATTTTTAGTATCACTTCCAAACAATGGTCAAAGGAGTCTCTCTCTTATCTTATTTAAACTTCCAAACAATGGAGTGCCTCATTTCATTCCGTTCCATTCACTTCATTCCATTCTGTTCCATTAATTATCATTCCATTCTATTCCATCCTAAACTCTCAAACATACCCTAAGTTACCCAGGTCCAGATTGGTCTAAAACTTATTCTCGTAAATGAAACATCTTTTTTTTTTAAGTGAACCTCGGGTCAGGCCACGCTCCATTAAAAAAACCTAGACCTGGGTCAATTGCCACTCCTAAGCATTTAGTATTAATTTTTATTATTTAATTAAATGCTTTGGCATTTCAATCAATATTTTGATGATATTTTATAAAAAAAATTATAGAATTATAGATCTAAACTATTAGCTTCCTATGTTCACCCGTACTTAAATTGTTTTATTAAAGTTAAAAATTTGTATTTAACAAATAATAATTTAATGAACAATAAAATTTCCTATTTTCGTCAAACATTCACTATTTTATTGGGTAAATAATTTTATAATTTTGTTGTAATCACCTCTTAGTGGACAACATATTTGACGGGAGCACGTCGACATCATCATCATCATTGTATCCATGCTAAAGTCCCGCGATAAGGTAAATTTTGAAGAGGTCTGATAGTACACAATCTTATTCCTACATAGTAGAGCACATCGATATATTTATTTCAAATAGGATTCTCAATTCTTAAGCTCCTTTTAACCTTTCTTAAATACGTCATCAATTTGGAGATTGAGAGAGTTTATAAGAACTCCAAAATACATAACGTTCAAAATTTTCCAAGCAAGAGTATCGATAACATGAGGTATCCTAATCTCATCCACATCTAGTTTATTTATGATTATAGCATATATTAATGTTGAATATGCTTATATTTGGTATCAAAGTATGGTTTGTTTTCTGCCTTAATATTGTCTTGATGCTTAGTATTTGTTTCCTGTTTATGTAGTGACATCAAAATAATTTAGGGGCATTTCTATGTTATTAAGAATTTCTTTGAAATTTGAACGGTGTTTTAATATGTTAGTTTTCTGAATTTTTTCTTTAAAAATAGAGATTAAGGATTTATTTATGATCCTAATTTTCAAAGTATTTGTGAAAACTAACATTATGAATCGTTTAGAGATCTGATTCATTATTTAAAACAATTGATTCGGTGTACAGATGGCTGAGAACGAATTGGGTCAAAAATTAAAGAAAAAAGTCTAGTGATCCATACAATTTTAACTAGTTAGGGATTAATCATAAGAAACTTAATTAAGCAAAAATAGTATATCAAGTTTTAGGATCATATTTAGTACAAGGACATTATTTGAAAATAATATTTAATATAAAAAACTTTATCCCATAAGAATTTTTATCACAATAATTTTTATTATATTTGAATGATTGATTAGGATGAAATACATAAAAAAAATCCTAATTTGTCCACAAATATTAGGAATTGGAATATAGTTTGATAGTTATCGTAAAATTTAGCATAAATATGTTTGAATTAAAAATTTAGTCTGTAAGCAATTTTTATGTCATTAGATTTATGTCTTTTGAGAATGTCATCAATTGGTAAAATATATATATTATTTGCTGGACGATTTATTGATAAATAGCATGTACAGTTGTTTGAATTGTTAGTTTCTCTGATACAAGTTGTGAAATTCCTTAATTGAAGGGTGAAAATTGTAAGATTTTGAAGAAGAGAATTCTTCTTTATTTGGGTTAGGGGTGGCAATAGGTTGGGTCGATTCGAGCTTTTCAAAGTCTAACTCAACCCAACTCAACCTAATTTTTTAAAATTTAAAAATAAAAACGACATCATTTTTAAAAAAATGACATTGTTTTCTTTATAACTGTTAGGCCTCAAGCTGGGCCCGGGTCGAATTGCGATGCCTATCTGGGATGGATGAACATTGATTATGTTATTCGAAAGAATAAACTATCTAAGATAACTGAGGCCAATACTATAGTTGAAATTGTTCTTTATGAACATTAGGAGTAATCTAATCACCTTCGTGTGATGTTCATAAATACCAAATATTCAACTGGTATTAGCAGCATGATAAAATTTGTACTTTGCTGAAAGTTATTGATGAGCAATTCAAAACTTCAAAAAAAGCACTTGCTATCACGATAATTATGAAATTTTCATCTACAAAATTCATTGGTGTTTGAGGTGTGAGTGATCACATCATGAAGATGAGGGGGAGGTTTGATTTTTTCCTTATGCATTACATTTTCAACACCCTTCTACCCTTATACGGACCCTTTAAAATATTTTATAACACATATAAAGATAAGTGGTCAATAAATGAATTAATAACCATATGTGCTCAAGTCGAAGGGAGATTGTTGACGAAATAAGGAAAGAATTCGCTAAGTGCACATCTGGTTATTCAAGAAAAGAAAAAAAGACAAACCAACTCAAAGGAAAAAAGTCAAATACGGGCTAAAGCTGACATTAAGAATGAATCCAAGTGCTTCTTTTCCAAAAAAAAAGAAAAAATGACATATGAAGAAGGATTGTGTCAAACATAAGGAATTACTTCAAAAGAAAGGTAATTCAATCTCACTAGTTTGCTTTAAATCTAACATGGATGAAGTTTGTCATAATGCATGGTAAATTGATTCTAGTTATACAATCAATATTAAAAATGAGTTAAAGACTTACAAAATCCAATGAAGCCAATGAAAAGCAAGCATTATATCTTATCAAGAAACAAGATGCATTCACGAGTGGAGTCTGTTAGGGACTACAATTTAGTTTTAAGTACTAGTTTTGTTTTAAAATTAAAAAAGACATTTTATATTCCCAAGTTCTCTAAGAAATTGATTTCAGTTTCAAGATTAGTACCTTTTGAATATTCTTTTCATTTTTTGAACGAATCTTTAGATTTGAATTATAAATCTAAATTTTTGGGAATGATATATTATATGATGGTCTTTTCCGTTTTAATTTACAAAACAAATCCTATCACAATGCAACACATGTTCATGTTAGAACAAAATGCTGTGTTAGAATAAAAATTCCTTTAAGTTATGACTCTAGAGATTAAGACATATCTCCATAAAAAAAACTAAAAGAATAGTAAAAGTACTTAGTACTTTGGATTTCACTGATTTTAAAACTTATGTAGACTGCATAAAGGGAAAGTAGGCCAACCAACTAAAGAAAGGTACTAAGAAAAGTTCAGATGTATTAGAGATTATACATATGGATATCTGTAGTCCAGAACGTTGTGTTATGAATGAAAAATCCTTTAAATTGTGACACCAAAGATTAAGACATATCTCCATAGAAAGGATTAAAAGAATCGTAAAAGCACTTAGTACTTTGGATTCTACTGATTTTAAAACTTGTGCGAACTGCATAAAGGGAAAGCAAACCAACCAATTAAGGAAAGGTACTAAGAGAAGTTCAGTTATATTAGAGATCATACATATGGATATTTGTAGTCAATATATGGCCTTGTATGGTCAGAAATACTTCATCTTATTTATAAATGATTACTCACTGTATATATCTTTACTTGCTTCATAACATGAATGAAGAACTAGATGCTTTCAAAATATTCAAAATTAAAGTAGAGAAATAATGTAGTAAGCAAATTAAGATCATGAGGTCTGACAGAGATGTAGAATATTATGGTAGATATATTGAAGGTGGACAAATACCTGGTCCATTTGCGAGGTATCTTCAAGAAAATGAAATAGTTGTCCAATACACTATGTATAGATCTTTGGACCATAATGGTGTAGCAAAAAGAAGAAACTAAACATTATTAAACATGATATGGAGCATATTGAGCAGCTCCAAACTTCCTAAAGCCTTATGAGCTGAAGCTCTTAAGACATCAATGTATATATTAAATTGGGCACCAACTAAGATTGTTCTAAAGACGTCTTTTAAGTTATTTAAAGGTTAGAAATTGAGTTTACAACATATGTGAATTTGGGGATGTCCGTCTGAAATAAGAATTAATAATCCACAAAAGAAGAAATTGAATCAAAGAACCATAAGTAGATATTTCATTGGATATGCCAAAAGGTCTAAAGGATATAAGTTCTATTGTCTATTATATCACATTAGAATTGTATAATCAGGAAATGTAAAAAAAAATTATCATGACTTGATTAGTGGGAGGGATCAATTTCATGATATAGTTTCTAATAATGATCATTTGGATACTCAACCTTCCACTTCAAACAATAAGGTGATTGTCATTCAAATGGACTTGTACAACCAACTGTTGAATTTCAACAACCTACATTCAACACAAATGGCAACCAATACATTCCACAATGTGGTGATATTTTAGAAGATCCAATTATTCAATAATTACCTAACTATAATATTAGAGTTGAGAACGATCCTGAAATCTTTTCACATGTTATGAGTTGCAAAGAATCAAATTTATGGTACAGTGTCATGAAGAAAGAAATGAATTCCATGAAGAATAACGATGTATAGGATCTTGTTAAGTTACCTAAAGGAGCAAAACCCATAGGGTATAAATGGGTATTTAAAACAAAGAAAGACTCATTAGGCAACATTGAGCGATACAATATAAGACTCGTTGCTAAATGATTTACTCAAAACGAAGGAATTGGTTACATAGAGACATTTTATCCTACGTCTAAAATAAATTCACTCCATATAATTTTGGCATTGGTAGCTTATTTTGATATAGATTTGCATCAAATAGATGTGAAAATGGTCTTCATAAATGGTAATCTAGAAAAATAGGTTTCATGGAACAACGAGAAAAATGATTTTGAAAGGGAACAAATGAAAAATATTCCATATGCTTTTGTAGTTGGAATCTTGATGTATGTTCAAGTTTGTACAAAATTTGACATTGTATTTGCGTTAGAATGTTAGGCAAATATCATAGTGACCTATGATTAGACCGTTAGAGAGTTGTAAAGAAAGTGATGAGTTAACTTAAAGGGATCAAAGATTACATATTTATGTATAGACAAGTTGACAAGCTGGTAGTAAAAGGGAACTCATATTAAGATTATAATGGCTGTGTTGATTCATGGAAATCAACATCAAGTTATATCTTCATGCTTGCATGCGGAACCATATAGTAGAGGAGTGTTAAGCATTCCTTAACTGTTGTTTCCACCATGCAGGTTGAGTTTGTTTCTTGTTTTAAAGCTAAGTCACATGTGTATGACTAAAAAGTTTCATATCTGGGCTTAGACTTGTGGATTTCATTTCTAGGTCATCGAGGATGTATTGTGACAATTCAGCTGCTATTTTTTTAGCTAAAAATAACAGGTGGTAGTTGGAGTAAACACATCAACATTAAGTTTTTATCTATAAGGGATTGTGTTAAGGAAAGGAAAGTGGTCATTGAACATGTGAGTAATGAATGATGATAGTTCATCTCTGAACAAAAGGCATGCCATCGATGAAGTTCAGGGATTATGTTGTCAGAACGAGGTTGGATTGCATTATGTAATTTTCTTTGTATGGACAATGTTGTTTTCGTTAAAGACTTATTTATAATATCTTCTCATATTATGGTACATATTATTGAATTTGATATAATTGATTATTTTGGACTTGAAATGAATATAGGGTTTATTTATTAAGAATGTTATCACATTTGGGTTAATTCAAAATGCAATACATTGTACTAGATAGAAGATAATACTTGACCACTAGATGACCTATTATCATGATTCATATATTATATTTTGGATTGAATTAGGATTTGCTATCAAGTTGAACGCATGGACCAAGTGAGAAAATGTGAGATAGTTCCTATTTTCTAGGTAATTTTAACAACCCATAAGCTAGTCCAACATTCACTATTTTAATGGGTAAATAAATTCTTATTTTTGTGGTAATTGCCCTTTAGTGGACAACGTGCTTGGTGAGAGCACATCGATGTATTTATTTCGAATAGGTTAGTTCCCTAAGCTCCTTTTAACCTTTATGAAATATGCCATCAATTTGGGGATTCAGAGTTTAAAATAACTTCAAAACACAAAACCTTCAAAATTTTCCAAGCAAGAGCATCAATAACAGGAAATACCCCCGATCTCTTATGCATCCACTGTATTTATGATTATAGCATATATTAATGTATACATCAAGGTTAGATACATATTAATTATTATTTATATCAGTATAAAGTTGACAATAAAACCAAATGATAGAAAGTGGTATATACAAATTTGTGTGTTTACTCATGATTATTGATTTAAATTGGTTGAGCTTGCAAAATAACGTTAATTTGATTAATATTTAAATTAGAAAATATATTGGAAAATATGTGAACTTAGACTTTTAACCTAAACTAAATCTGTCAATTTTTATTAATTAATATATTAATAAACTGATTAATTTATTAATTAATCGGTCAATTTTTATTAATTAATAAGTTCTTAAAAACTAAAATAAATCAATTAATTTTCATTTAACAATCTCTTTTTTAATTAAACTTTATATTCTTCGATAGATAAGAACAATCTTTTTCAATTATATTTTAAATTTTAGATTTTATTTAATTTTTAGTCGATTTTATGATTGTTTAATACCAGTTAGAACCTCTTAAACTTAAACTTCTTGTCTTACTAATTTAACTTCCAATTTTTATAACATTGATAAAGAAGATATAACATTAATTTAACTTCCGATTTTTATAATATATAAAGTTTAAGACAAACATAAATAAAAGATATCTTCTTTTAAATTCCTCTCTTCTCTTCATATATTATCTTACCAAATTGACACACTTATTTTCTCAATCGACAACTTTAATATATAATGTTATTGCATTATTTATTACATATTTTCATTTGTAACATCAATTTCTAAAAGATGTAACTTTATTATAGATTTTTTTATGGGTAAAAAATGTGAATCTCACCCTAATTCTACTTATTCTAAGAAGCATCTTTATCGTTTAAAATTATCTTAAAAATAATTGATATTATTAAAATAACAAAAAAACATTTATTTTATCAATTTATTTTAATATAAATTATTATATAAATGGCTATTAAATAAGTGATACAATTTGTATAATTACTTAAGCTTAAAATATTCGATCAAATGTTTAATAAGTACTCTTTTTTTATATTTCTAAAATTGTAAGATTATTTCTTGGGTTAATTGTCAAAAAAATCCAAACTTTTGTTAAAATTTCAATTGTAGCTGATATTTAAAAAAGTGACATTAAAATACTTAAACATTCGATTTTTTAAATTCTAACACAAACTTCAAAAAGTGACAATTCTCTCGATGCCCTCAACCATTTTTTTTTGTTCTTCTAACGCTCCAAACTACTTTCGCATTACAGCGTATTGCATCAGTAAGTCATCGGAGTTGTGTAATCTAATTTAGGTCATTTTTAAACTTAACGGAAACACAAACATCATGTTATAATTGAAAAAAATTAAAAGTTTGAACATTTTATTACTACTTTTTGAAGTTAGTGCTAGAATTGAAAAAAATTGAAAGTTTGAACATTTTATTGCTATTTTTTAAAGTTCAGGTTATAATTAAAAAATTGATGAAAATCAATGATTAAAAAGTACAATCGGTTTGACCAGTATAATTGTAAAAACTTTGAATGGTCTAACTTTTCGATTCAATTTTTAACTTTTCTATTCGATATATTTTAATAACTTTTGCTATGAAAAGCGACTATTTTTAATTAATTAATCAATCTTTATTAATTAATAAGTTGTTAAAAATTAAAATAAATCAATTAATTTTTATTTAACAATATTTTTAATTAAACTTCAAATTTTTCAATGAGTAAAGGCAATTTGTTCAATCATATTTCTAATTCTTTATTTTCATTCAATCTTTAATCAATTTTACGACAATCTAATACCAGTTGAATCTTTTAAATTTTAAATATCTTATTTTACTGTTTAACTTCCAGTTTAATTTTTAAAACGTCGGTAAAAATGTGACAGGATTAAGGATAAAAGGGTATTTCCGTCCTCAAACTTTGATCTTAAGTACACTTAACCTCAAATTTTTAAATTAGTAGTGATTAGCTCCATATTTTAGTAGTTTGTGGAATGTGCATCGCTAGATTCGTTATTTCCTTCTCCACCACCTAAATCATTCGATGGGCGGTGACCAGATTCGCCATCGCTGCCACCTCGCTGCCACCGAAGGACCACCACTTCAGGAACTCAGGAAAGCTCAGTCTTGATTTTGGGTTCAAGTGGTTTTTCTGGAGTTTTGCTCGAGTAATCACCAGAAATGGAAGAGGATGCTAGATTGGGAGCAAACAAGTTTGCAAAGAGAGGCAATCCGTAGGCACATCAAATGCAAATTGACAAGGACTCTAAGGAGCCACCACCAACTCCACTCTTTAAGCCTGGTCAGCTCGCTTCATGATCCTTTCTTCCACAAAGATAGGATTGCAGAGTTCAATGACAAGCGCAGTTTTCTAGATGTTCATCTAGTGTCTTTGTGCCATTTGTGGTGCTAATATGGTGAAACTGGTTTTAAAGTGACCTGTCTATGTGATACTTTCGGTGGTGGTGTTAGTTTATGCAAGTCAATCAATTGGATGTTAATTAATATATGACATGATTTTAATTAATGAAAAGATTTTATTTATCTTTATGTATTAATTTAATTAATGTTTTATGTTTTAATACTAAAGGTAAAATTCTTGCAATAATTACTGTATAAATGAAATTATGATGAGATCATAATTATGAGATTCATTTTACACTTATATATTATTTCTAAATGTTTCTAGTTATAGTTTCATCAAGATAAGATATTGATAAAACAGTAAAACTAGCACTCATTATGTTTCTTTCTTTTAAAAAAAGTAATTGATCTCATAAATTAAAGTATGAAAACACTTAAACTAATGTGTGAGTGATTATTAGAGAATAAGTCACTAAATTGACCCGAAAATTCTGAATGGAATATTACTTATGGGTTTGTGGATTATCTCATAATAATGGTTATATAATTGATCCTTTGACTTGAAATTATCAAGGACATTTTGATACTATTTATCAATCGTCATAGGATAATTCAGTCGGTAATAATTGGATATAGTATGAACCATATGGAGATAGTTGAGTAAGTCAATATATGATTCGTCACTCTAAAGTAATTAGAGAGAATATTCTAATTTTCTAGATTAGTAATGATTTATGAAATTCTTTGGCCAGAGTGAACTGATATTTGAAAAGATATTTTTCAAACTTCAATTATAAATCAATCACCAATTATCAAGAACAAACATAATTGGGCCAAAAATAGTAAATATTATATTCATACTTTGTTCAATTAGAATATTGAATGACGAAATGATTAAATTATACATTATAGTCATGTATGGACAAGTTAAGTCAATCACTTTGATATTCTTGATATTTGGATAATTATGACATGTTGCTAGGCGTCAATCATGATTTATTATTATGAATTGTTTAATTAGAGAATTAAAAATAAATTAAAAAGATACATGAGATTTCTCTTTCACAAAGTTTGTGTCAAAAGACATAAACGGAGAGAGATAAAATGGATTGTCCCAGACCAGATGTTTCTTATGCTTTGAGCATAATGAGCAAGTTTCAGTCTAATCCTGGTGATGGTCACTGGACGACTGTGA